>JAGXJF010000733.1:0-29449 GCA_019208055.1 Stipa capillata | reverse complement strand
CTCCTGAGATCCCTTTCACTCGGAGGCCACCCAGAATCCGAGTACCCTGGAAGTTCCGTCCGGAGGTTCCAGACCAACTTCCGGATGAACACAGAGAGCTAAAGCTTTTAAAATTATTGTTGGAATATAGGACCAAAATAAGTTTGAGTTTTGGTGGTTATCCAAATAAGTTGATTGGTGTTAATTTAGAAAAATTGTGTTTTAAGGATGAGATATGTACATATTCTATAAAACATAACTTTTCAATATTCAAGTTTATGCAAAGGTTGTGCATGGATGATGCCATGTATGCATGAAGAAACGCAATAACTTATTTATAGGATAGAATGGGTGTTACAGGATATTACCTCGTATACGGTATTTAATATACTACTCATCATCAAGCCCCGCATCAGTACGTGAAATAAGGCCTCAACGATTCGAAGGAAAATCTACCTACGACTCTTTTTTCAAATAGACGACCTTCGAGTAGTTAACTTATAAGATCCTCCAAGTAGGCTGTGCTTCTACCCAGGACTATGATGTTTCTTGATGACTCTTATCGGGATACCTAAAGCGTTCGAGTAGTTCATGCAAACTTTTGAACCAATTCATCCAAAAGAAAGTCTCAGGTGCTATTCTTCTGAGTTTATCTGGTCCGTAAATCATGTACACGTGTCTCACTAGCGGATTTTTTGAGAAACAAACCATTGCAGCGGCAATTTTGCGTGGTGGTGAAGAATCTTTTCTCTTTTATCTGCAACCGTGCTGTTGATGTGGGCAAAACACAGCACGCTTGTCGGGGTCGTGCACCTGTCGGATCCTTGTTTTCCTGTGCATGACGCCTCGCATGCGGGGAAAGTAACTGCGCACATTAAATGCGATGGAACAGAATGCGTGGAAACAATGCTGATCCAAGTAAGGCTTAGGGCCATAAGAGATTTGGGATCCTCTGGGGTTTTGCACACCTGCGATTGTCCTCAAGCTCTCAGGCACTTTGCCTTTATTGCTCTTTTGCCTTCCAAGAACCCTTCTTCTTCTTCCTTCGTTCGTTCCCACCAAAGATGGCTGGAGCTCCGAGAACCTCTTCCTTGGCAGACAGTATGTCTTGGGTGAAGTCGAAGCTGACCTCTGATCAGCTCACAGCTTCAGAGGAACTCACCCTCATCCACTTGCAACACAGGGTCGAATTCGGCCCCGTAGGGGATGAGAGATCCCCCACGCCCGAGCCGAGATGGCTTGTGATCTTCTCGAACTTCTTCCATTGCAGATTCTTCCTCCATCCTCATTCCTGCTCGCCATGTTCCAGTTCTACAAGGTGGAGATCGTCAACCTCAACCAGAACTCGTTCGTGATGTTAAGCGTCTTCGCACATCTGTGCGAGGCTTTCCTTGGGACCCATCCCCCTCAATCTCTTTAGGTCTTCTATAATCTAAGGAGGATAGGGAGCAAGGTTGTCTGTGGCGTGGGCTTCCAACTTTGGGAAGGTAAAGCTGAGGAGTACATTGATTTCATCGACAAAAGTTCCTGGTCGGGGGTGGCACAAGAAGTGGTGCTACTGTCAACCACATGCTACCGGAGGCATGAGCTTCTGAGGCACCGCACCCATCCAGACTGCAGTGTTGTCAGATAAGACGGAGCTGAACTCCGCGTCCGTTGGCTGGTTGATGAGATCAAAGATCTCAAGACTCGGGGTCTGACGGCATGGGGCATCGCTGCGGAATTTGTCAAGCGTGGGCCGTGTCCTCTGCGAGCCAGGGACACAGGCACCTAGGAGACCACATGCAACTTCTTCACCAGTTAGAACTCTAAGACTGGTAATACTTGCTTCTCATTATTCTGGCACTTGAGTTGAATATGCCCTTATCTGGATGTTATCCTTCTGCAGCCCTAGGCGAACAGGGGGGTGGTTGCAAGAACGAAGGTTCTCTTTGAGAAAGCTCCTCGATCCGGTCATCTTGACATTCCCATGTCGCTCCCCTTAAGGTGTCGCCAAGAGAGGGATGAGGTTCTCGCGGTAAATCCTACTTTGTCGATTCTTTTCCTTTCTTCTTCAAGCACTACTAACTTCGTAATGCTCGGGCAACTTCTCAACATGAAGGGCCGAAACCTCCGAGGTTCGATCTACCCCGGCCACGCCTGAAGGCTCTAAGAGCCCGAGTCTGGAGCCCACCGATGCTGGTGGTAGGGCTACCCCGAGTCCGCACTCGGGATCGGTGGTGCAACCCGACCCTTCCTTGGGGTCATCTCCTTGGGTTCCTTTGGTAAGCTAGCTGGTCTTTGACTTAGTAGTTGTGGTTGCTTTCTTGGTTGACTCCGACTAGGCATGTGTCTAGGAAAAGCCCGTGGAGGCAATCGTCTCGGCTGAGGATATTCCAGCTGAGATGGAAACTGTAACTATTAGGGTTGCCCCTTCCGAGAAGAAGGCGGCGAGCCCTATTGGGAGGAGACTCCTTCGTCACTTGAAGAGGACGAGGTACTTTTCTTCTCCTCTTTGCTTGCCCTTCCCGAGTATGGGAGATTTGTTCTAAGTCAGCTCCTGCAGGGAGTCAAGTCCTTGGACTGTGGTGGATCCCTCGCTGGAGGATGATCTTACCACCCCGAGGGCCGGCCCAACTACTGCCTTGGCACTAAGGCGATCATCGGAGCGGTTGGCAATCCAGCCCCCCGCTGCTCATCCACCTGTGAAGGTGGCATGGACTTCTCCTCAGGAGGGGTCCTCACTGGCCCTCCACCCATTGATCGAGGGGCTCCTCTCTAGCGAGGTTGACCTGATGACACTCAATGGGTCCCTTGTTGAGGTAAGCACTTGAGGCACTTCTTCTTTTCCCCCATTTGGTGCTCTTTTTTTGACTTAGCCTCTTTTCCTCGGTGGGCCCACGGCTAGGTGGAACTCCGCCAATGTTGGGGTTAAGCAGCTAGGCACGGGAAGCAAAGCTGGGCTCCGAGAAGTCGGCGCTCCAGTCAGAGGTGACCCGCCTCTCTGACCAGCTGAAGGAGTCAAAGGAGAACCTCTCCTGAGAAAGGGCGCGGGCTTCCTTCCTTGAGGGCAAACTGTCCTCCACCATGGACCTCCTTGACTCCGTCCTGAGGGAGGTCGACATGCTGGTCCAGGCCATCGAAGGCTTCACCAATTACCTGGCGGAGCAGACTCATGCCGCTGGTACTGTCAAGGCGACCATCAATACTCTTCTCATCCGGGAGCATCGCTAGGTGGTAGGAGATGCGGTGGCTATGGTTCTGGCCCTTATTAAGGTGTGCGCCTTGCATTTGACATCGGAGTCCTTAACGATGACCTCGCAGGGAAGGATGAGGCGGAATCCGACTAGCTTGTGTTTGCAATGTCAGGGCCCGCCCTAATTTTTGTTAAGTGTTTGTATGTACCAGGTGAAGAGGACCCTTCTCCTTGAATCAATCTTGTACTCATTCTAGAAACATTCAACTATGTTTTTTTGTTAGAGTATTCACATGACTATTTAATGAACTCTATCGAATGCGTTGGGTATGATGGTTCATGGCGACTCTTGCACTTCGTAGTTTTTACTTTCTTTCTTGTTTCGAGTTGTGAATCATTGCTATGAGTCAGGGAGCTTGGTTGGCCAGACCTTAGGTTTAGTCAGATGGGGGGTCCCAGTGGCTCCCAACACCTATAAACATGGTAAGGGGCTTTCCCTACCTCCTTCGAGACCGTGGCACGGAATTCCTTTTTCGTTATAAAGAAGTGCGGGTACTTATGTGAAGGGTTATACCAATTTACTCATCTTAGTTTTGATAAAGTTTCATCGTCTATCCAGGATACCTTTCGTTCAAACTAGCCAGGCGAGTTTGCTGAGTGTGAGCTGTCAGGGGTTCCCTCTGATGCATAAAGTCCGTACTTTCTTCTCCTCCCCTGCTCTGAGTTGGGAACATTGCTTCTAACTAGGGAGTTCAGTCGGCCAGACCTTAGGTCTAGTTGAGTGCGGGGCTCCGTGACTCCCCGACACTTGTAGACACAATAAGGACCTTTCCTTAAGTCCTGCGAAGCCACAGTGCGGATCCCTTTTCTCTTCGCAAGGGTCAACTTGTTAGTACGCACTTGATTTGTCGTTGTTAGCTTCCTGATGCCACGTACTCATCTAGCCCCCGACTGATTATTCAAGAAGGAATCTCGGATATGCAGTCTAAAAGATAGAAAAACTACATTGCATCTAAAGTAGGAAAGAAATGATAAAGGCGTGTCCTCTTGCTAGGCAGTCGTGACCTGTGCCTAGTGCTTCTCATATCCGTGTCATGACCTATCGGAGGTGTGATCGGGAGCGCGTACTAGGCAAAGGTGCCTGGAGCATCTTATCACCGACTTGCCCGGTATGCGGGGTGTCTAGCTTAATGATCGGCAGGAGGGAGTAGGGTATAAACATCGGTGACTCTGAGGCATGGAGGGCAACACGTGTGCAAACTTACTCTTAGTACTTACACATAAAACTTCAGAGTTGATCGACGTTCCAGGTGTTAGTGAGAACTCATCCATCTTCCATTGCCAACTTGAACGATCCTGGTCAGGAGGTCTCGACCATGGTGTAGGGGCCTTCCCACTTAGGGGATAACTTGTTGCTATTACTGTGGTTTTGAACTAGTCAAAGAACCAAGTCCCCGACCTGTAGGGTCCATCCCCACACGCGCGGTTCGTATAGCGTGTCACGGACCCGGGAATTACATATGATTAGGGGAACGAATGGTCGCCAAGGGCCGAGGGACCAGTCGACCTGGTGGCACGGTACCTGCGCCGTACTCACCGAGGTGGAGTGATCCGACACCTGACCACTGCAAGCCGGCCGGAAGTGACTAAACTTCCTAGAACCACATACAATTCCCCGATCCGGTGAAGGTTTAGAGTCGTTCTCGAATTCTACCACGCAAAGCAAGGTCGGAGGAGCCCGGTGATTCTATCCACACCCTAACCTAGCTCAAGGGCTAGTGGGTCGCTCGAGAGCCCGGTAGAATGCACCCACACCCTGCCTGGCCGGCACTGCATCTCAGCCAGCGGGTCGCTCAACCGATACCGGCTCGACGTAGTACAAAGGAGAACAGCTTTTTCCCTTCACGGCATACCCATATACTTCATATCATACACGCATTGCATATGGGGCAGCCCCGATAACAACCTGTATATCACAGCGAGGCACTAAAGAGAAAGATTACCAGATAATTATAACACGTCCCATACTCGGGGCAGTACTTATCTTACATCCAACTTGACCCGAAGGTCGATAAACATCAAAAGAGCCACAAGGGCAGCAGCGGAAACACAGAGTAAAATACCCGAGATGGTGGGGAACCACCTCAAACAGCCCACGCACAATCCCAAAGAAGTCGAAGCCGAAAGTGGTAAACCGAAGCAGCGACACGTCATCACCGAATGCTTCAAGAACCTGCCTAGGATAAACCTAGGTGAGTACAACCACCGTACTCGCAAGTCATTGCTTATTAATTAATTAGAACATGGTATTAATCATGTTTGACAAGTGGTGAAGGTTCACAATTTATATCACGTTCAAGTTGCATACAAGAGATAAAATGAACATAAGCTACACAATTCACCTTCAGATTGTAGCAATAGTATAAAAACAATAATCACATGGAGGTAATATCAACTTACAAGCACCCACAAGCATAACGATATGGATGTCATTATTTCCAACTCATTCAGGGCAGCCTACACCCATTAATTTCAATCAACCTCTCGGACCGTTGCCGGCAATACGATCACCCTGGATATGACGAGTGCATTTCCCTTGGAGGTTGCAAAGCTCCAAGTGATATCGAGACTTACCTCAATCATATCCCAGCATCGATTCCGCTAACGTCCACGGGGACCATCAATCCATCTCACATTAATGTCGATCAATCTCTCGGATCGTTACCAGCAATCGATCACCCTGGATATGACGAGTGCATTCCCTTGGAGGTTGCAAAGCTCCAAGTGATATCGAGACTTACCTCAATCATACCCCAGCCTCGATTCCGCTAACGTCCACGTGTGACAAGGGGAGTAACACGATGAAGTTACCTCAGGTTGGTATATCGGCAAACTCTACTTACACCTGGCCACAATCAACCGTCAGATAAATACCAACCGTATTCATCATGTACCCACCCTTCGGCTCTCACATCTCACTTAACCAAGTTCAAATTGATAGGGGCAACATTTTAATCTCAGCCGTAGCTGCTGCATAGCAACAGGACCTACACGTACTATTGTGGTATCAAGTACCGATCAAGCAAACATTCACACAAGCACCAAGTCAATTCAGTTAATTAATCCAAACAGAGATTAACACGCAATGTAATGATTAATCAACAAGCAATGGAGCTTGCCTCGTTGCTCGGGGAAGTACGGGGGAGCATGCGGGAGAACTCCAGAATACTCGAAACACCGGTAAGAAGCGAGTGACCTCCAAAAAGGGAAAAGCAACCCTAAGAAACTAATTCGAAAAGGACGAAGATGCATGAATGCCAGTGATATGGATGCAACTACAGTGGATTTAAAATAAAACATGCAAGTACATAAGCAGGTTAGTACTCATTCCTGATTTTTGGTTTAGATTCAGCTGTGTTATAACTTTGATCATGGATGAACCTAGAACATGGATGCATGCATGGGGTATGGTATGCAATTAGGGAGAAGGACCTTGAATCTATAATTAGGATTAGGGTTCATTCGATTAATTCGAAGTTGTGGTAGATGAGAACATGGGGTCGTGATTATATTCGAGCCGTTAGGCGAATTATGACACTAGGCATTTTAAGGTTGGCTGTTAAGCTAGATTCTCTAAGATATACACTTTTTGTATTTTTCTTAGTAAAGAAAAGAATTTAAATATTCTCATAGTTAGTTGGGTGGTGGGAGTTAGGAGATGACAAGTGGGTCCTCAATCTGATTTTATCTTTTCCTTTTTCTTATTGTTACCTCCTTTAGTACTATAATTCCTACTAACCGTTAACAATGCAAGGCCCGTACTAATTGAGTTTTAGTGTATATGCAGCGGGCATAGGAAACAAGCTTTGTACTAAGTTCTAGCCATCAGGACTAATCCAACTACGCCATTCAACCATGATATCAAATTCTGTTTATTAGGTGGTAATCAAAACAGTGCATCAAAATTCTGCATTTCTTCATTTAGGTTAAATATTGGGGTCATCAAGTACTGGTGATTGTGGGTACAATTGCATTAGAAAATCTGCAGTTCACTGAACATGCCATCCCATTACTAGTGTTTTCAGTATGGTATTAGTACTCCCACTTCACGCGGTAATAAACAGGGGAGGACTAAGTTTGGCATTAGGTGGTCGTCAATTAGGCTCAGTTGCTGCTCTTGCTGTGATAACTTCAATTTAGTTAACACTCTAATTATCCAATAACTCCACTGAGTTGTGCATTGATTGAGCTGATTAAACACTGAATATGACTTGAGCGGACATGACAACAACTATTAAGCCCATAGGGATTATTGGGTATGGAGTAAACCATCGTTACTCAATTCAGGTTAGCTGCCAACGACATGCAAACAGTAGAGATTGAAGTTATCTCAACTAAGATTGCTTGCAGCTATTAAGCCCTAAGGGTTAACCCTGATTACAGGGGATGATTAAGCTCATCCCTAAACCGGCCTGCTACGGCAGAGAAAGGAATAATTAACCAATAACCACTCTGACTTCAACTAACCCCCAAAGGCTACTACTAACCAGCGGACTGGCCACAGAGATGACTCCTTCGGACCTCTGCTAGACCGACCGAGAGCTGCAAACAAGCAATGCACAGAGAAGGAGAGAGAGACCTCACCGGGAAGAAGAAGAATACTACGATGGTGATGAGGAACGATGGGGAAGACACCGTGGCTTGGTGAAGGTGGCCAAAGCTGCACGACACCGGGTAGAACGGGGAAACAGTAGCGGGACGGTGACGAGAAGCTCCTGCGAGGCACGGCAATGGCGAGTCCGACTACGAGCGTGGTGCAGATGGCCTGCTCAATGGCGCTTGGTGAGGAGGACCGGGACTGCCGGGTTCCCGAGCTAGGCGGCGGGGACGGTAGCTCGGCTTCGGAGGAGGAGCCGCAAGGGAAGCTTGGAGCGGCGGGGCACTGGTTACTGGTGGTGCAGGTCTTCGGCGGCGGGAGCTCGGGAGGAGGCAGAGCGGTGAGCAGGTGAGGGAGGCCTCGCGGCGGAGCTCCAATGGCGGCGGCACTCGGATGAGCGGCGATGCCCGCGGCGGCTCGCCGAGGTGGCAAGGGCTTGGAGAAGAGGGACGCAGCCCACGTTGCCGGAGGTGGGGAAGCCGAGGTCGGGACCGGCGGGGCTCGGCTATAGAGGGCCAGCGGCGACCTGGGCGAGGCGGGGCCGGAGGCAGCGGTAGCCACGGCGGCATTTTCCTGCCGCGGCAGATCCAGCGGCGGGGTGGCTCGGAGGTGGTGGTGGCGAGGCACGGGGCAGCGGAGGCGGGCCGGTGGTGAGCTGGGCTGCGGCGTGGGAAGGGCGGTGCTCGGCCTTGAGAGGCAGAGGCCTCACGGCGGAGCAGCGAGTGCTCGACGGCGCACTACTGCAGAAAAGCCCACCAGTGACGGGCCAAAAAAGCCCAGTAGTGACGAGCGGGCCGGCCCGTCACTGGTGATCCACCACTGGTAAGTGGTTATTAGTGACGGGCTACCCGCTCGTCACTGGTGATCTATATATCAGTGACGGGCGCGTCTGTGAGCCCGCCACTGGTGATATATTTACCAGTGACATGTGGGAGTTGCAGCCCGTCACTGATAAGCTCTACAGCAGTGACGATCTCTCGGGGCTGCACGTCACTGCTGTTATGAGCAGGCCCAATTCAAAATTGTATTTATATGTACAATCAGCAATTAATAATTAATAATTATATTTATATGTGCAATCAGCAATTAATATTCAGTGACGACACACATATATCACAGTATATATCCATGCAACTTGAAACCACAAACACAATATATTCTCGATATATAATTAGATGTTTCAAACCGAGTACGAAAATAACAAGTGCCAATACGTAGATATGTCCACAAGCATATAAAGTAGACCAGTTTGGGAATACACGACCACAAACACAATACATATGCAATGTTTTTCCCTCCTCTAAGGCCTATATTCACGCATTTTTCCCTCCTCTAGGGCCTAGTTGCATGTAGGCGAGTGCGTCTTCTTGGGTCGGGATTTCGCGAACTCGCTGCTCTGAGCGAGCGGCATGTTCCTCCCTTGGGTCATTGCCGGCGTAGTAAAGCCCGGTATCCGAGACGACATCCTTGTTGATGATATTCGCAAACGCATTCTGGAGGCGTGCGAACTCTTGCTTCCAGTCGTACGGCTTGTGCTCGAGGTTATTACTCCACTTGCGTAAGTCGTCAGGTTTGCAAAACGTGTTTCGCGCCCGTATAAAGTCGTCCATGTGGGAGCAGACGTAGTAGCCACACGTCACACTATTCTCCGGCTGCTGTCTGCAACAGAAATCAGTCACGTGTTTGAAGCATGGACCACCACTTTTTTTTACCATAGTTCCTCCCTTGTGTGCAAAGTCGAAGAGAGCATCATCTAGAACTTGTCCGCGGGATACTACTCGACGCAATTGAAACCCTCTGGCACCTTCGCCGTGTAATATGAGACATTAGTTTCATCGGGTCCTAATTCCAGCTGTCGAATGTGTTGGAAATATGCCCTAGAGGCAATAAATAAAGTTGTTATTTATCATATTTCAAGTTCATGATAAAGTTTATTCTCCATGCTATAATTGTATTAATTGGAAACATTATTACTTGTGTGGTTATATAAACAACACCGTGTCCCTAGTGATCCTCTAACACTAGCTTGTTGATTAATTGATGGTTAAGGTTTCCTAACCATGAACATGAGTTGTTAATTAATAACAAGGTCATATCATTAGGAGAATGATGTGATGGATAGACCCAAGTTGAGCGTAGCAATTTGATCGTGTCACTAAGTTTTATTTGCTTCAGCTATCATATGTTAAATGTTCTAGTCCTTCGACCATGAGATAATGCCACTCCCTAGTACCGGAAGAATGCTTTGAGGGCATCAACCATCACGCCGTAACAGGGTGATCATAAAGGTGTCTTTCAGGTATCTCGGAAAGTACTTGTTGGGTTGCATGTATCAAGAGTGGGATTTGTCCATCCACGTGACGGAGAGATATTCTCTGGGCCCACTCGGTAATGCACATTCGATATCGCTTGCAAGCAAGGGACTAAGGAGTTAGTCACAGAGGATGTTGTATTACGGAACGAGTAAAGAGTACTTACCAGGAAACGAGATTGAACTAGGTATGGTGATACCGACGATCAAATCTCGGGCAAGTAAAATATCGTGAGACAAAGGAATGGAACATTTGACATCGTGGTTCAACCGATAAATGATATTTGTTGAATATGTGGGAATCAATATGGACATCCATGGTCCCGCTATTGATTATTGATCGGAGAGGTGTCTCGATCATGTCCGCATATTCCCGAACCCGTAGGGTCACACACTTAAGGTTCGTTGATGCTAGGGTAGAGAATGAGATATTAACATGGTGAGACCGAAATTTTGTTCGGAGTCTCGGATGGGATCCAGGACGTCACGAGGAGCTCCGGAATGGTCCGGAGATACAATTTCATATATGGGAAAGTATTTTTAGGGTTTCGGAAAGGTTCGGGATTTTTCCGGCAGAGTTCCGGAGAAGTTCTAGAAGGTTCCGGAGGGTTCTAGAGTAGGGCCCACTTATCCCGGAGGGGTCCACATGGACCAAGGGTACTGCATGAACAGTACACACGTGAATAGTGTCATGTGAACAGTACCCCCTTCCTAGATGGATAAGATCGATATCCCTTAAAAATAGGAGATCTAAAGATAAAGGAAAAGGGGAACTTGGGAGGCAAGTTACTGTTCACATACTGTTCACGTGAACAGTACCGAGCCTATATAAAGGGCTGGGCGCAGCCCCCCTTGAACCCTAGCTGTCAGCCCCTCCCTCTCTCCCATCTACTCCTCTCCCGCAGCTGCTTAGGCGAAGCCCTGCAGGAATTTCTCCACCACATCCACCACCACACCGTCGTGCTGCTGGAGATCTCATCTACCTCTCCACCTCACCTTGCTGGATCAAGAAGGAGGAGACGTCATCGAGCCGTACGTGTGCACATCTCGGAGGTGCCGCTCGTTGCGGTGCTTGATCGGATTGGAACACGAGAAGATCCCTCTCGCGGCTGGGAGGTATAACCTAGCTGCGGGAGGCTGCGGGCTTCATCGACAATGGTCAAATTCTCCGCTGCATTGACGTGTTCATCGAGGGTATGTAGATATGATCTGTCTCTCGTTGCAAGCTTCTTCTAGATTGGATCTTGGTTTTTCTAGATTGGATCTAGGTTTTCGTTTGCATCTCGTAGGAAAATTTTTGTTTTCTATGCTACGAATCCCATCAGAATGTTCTCATGCAGAATCTTCATTTCGTTCGGGAGGACGTCGAACTCATCCCTTGGTACCATGGGGTGACCCGGGACATGATAGGCCCGCCATTGATGACCCGTTGCTCCCTGTCCTGATTGGGAAGATGCTGGGTAGGTTAAGGATTTTTTCAACCTCGCATCACCCTGTCTATCGTAAGTACTGGTGCTAGCATGTGTCTTCTTCGACCCTTTTTTCCTCGTACGCTGCGTGTCCAGAGATACGGCCCTCTGACCGGCCATTGCTTCTTTGGCTGCGCCCATGAGTGTTTTAGGAGTCAACTTCGTCTGGGCTTGCTCGTCATGCTGGGGTGGCGGCGTATCTACAAATTCTCGTGCCTCTTCGTCACGAGGCATGCCATGCTCCGCGCCCTCCTCGGCATCCTCCATCTCCAGATCCCTATAGGATAGAGGTGTGCAAAGACCCAAAGGAGATGGTCTTGCTGATGGACTGTGGGTGTGGCTCGGCGATAGTGTTGGACGATTGGAGGTCTCAATCAACTTTATCGCGTCCTTCGGCCACCTAAGAAAAAACCCCTTGCAGGCTCCTAGTTTTTCGTATCCCTCTTCAGGGGGGTCATTCAAAACCAAGTCCTCAAAGGTGCCGACCACCTTAGTCAACTCCACCCTCATCAAGTTTGGTGGTAAATCCACACAGTGCATCCTGTTTTCCGGCGTTATTGGGTGGACTCGACCGTATGCGACCGTCACCATCGAGCCGAGCACTTGGGTCTGAAGATGGCACGGAGTTATTACCTGCGAAACATATATACAGGTCATCGATGTTAGAGTCCAAACAATGAAATCTATACGACACCGTTACGATTTGTTGAGCGGACGACGCTTACCCTTAGGCCTCGATTGAATTTGGTGACCCGGGGCCAATGCCCGATATAGATGGGCTACTACTCCTTGCAGCAGTGACGACTGGCGGCGGCTGGGTATCCAGATTAAAGGGCGGCGGCTGCGTGCAAGGATGCATGGGTGGACGTTGTAGTTGCTCATATATAGGCCCTAATATACGTTTCACCGCCGCCTCCACTCGCGCATCGAATTCTTTTTCTTGCTTGGCTTTCCTCCTCTCGCGGGCAACCTCACGGGTTTGGGGACAATAATCAGCCCATCGAGCCCCATACCCGACCCCCATCACGCGGCCACGAGTCTCCGGCTTCCCGAGAGCCTTGTTGATTGGGTCTTGCCACCTATCGCTATCGACAGAGTCCTGTAAGCTCTCAGGTTGCTGGCTTAGCTTTTTCTGCAAGCAACATGAACCATTTAGAAACGTACCTTTTCAGAAAATAATCTACGTGGGACAAATAAAGTAAAATGGGTTCAGAGGTTACCAGTTCTTCGTGCACGTCCTTCATTTTCTCGTGCGTGAAGATCTGTTCCCCCGTCGCAGGGTCAAATTTTGCGCGGGCCCTCACAAAATCCTTTCCGCGCCTTTCCTAGATGTCTGAGAAAGGGGGTTCTTTCCCAGCCGCAATGAACCTTGCATCCTCCTTGTCCCATTTTGGCCTCTTTCCTTGGTAACCACGGCTGCCGAGTCTGTGGTCACCCACGATCTTCCCCCGCATGTCCTTCCCCCAATCACTCAACTTCTTGAATTCATCACTGGAGCGAGTTTGAATGAACTCGGTCCAGTCCACCTCATCTATCGTAGGCCATTTTGGCTTTATCACGGTCTCAAAATCTTTATCCTTCATATTATTGGCATGGTATCGCCAGGTATTCAAGGATTTAGACATCATGCTCAGGGCTTTCGTTGTGACTCTATTTTTATCGGCCTCCGGGACGGAATACCTGCTGAATAGCCTGTCCAAGAGGAGAGTTCGAAGATGCTCGGTTTCTCTCATCCTTATATCGGGGGTTGTGATCTTCACGGTTTCACGCAGGATGTAGCCTACGGCATTTGAGTAATCCTGTGCAGCTTTTAAAGGACTGGCAGGTTTACCCAAATCATCCACTCGAGTGATTACGAAGGTGTCGGTACTCAACTTGTTAAACCGGTTTCGTATTCACGACCGGTCCCTTCGTCACGATCGGTCGCGTCTTCAGCACCGCCAGACTCTTTTGCACGTCCAGACTCTTCGTCCGACTCATCATGGGACGAATCGTACTCGTTGTTATCCCCGGCAACAGGGTCGTCGACGATGGCGGCCCCCTGAGATATTTGTTCGAGGGCCAGGTCCCGGGGAGCTTCCGCACGCCCCTCGATATCTCAGGACGACTCCGGGGCATCCGTTGGTGTTCGCGACGAAGAGGGAGTACTTTCGGCCATTTTCGAACTAAATGGAAACTTGTTAAACAAAAAAACTCTAGCAAAACTAAAAAGGCTAAAAAAGCATATAATTGAGCATGACAAAGAACACCAATAACACGAAATAGTTTGTATATATTGTTTGTTATTTCACTTTTTTTTTACTTCTACTTCTTCCACCTGAAATTCGTACCTACTAACTCTTTTCAGACATTACAGTACGCACACTGACAGTACTATTCAGTTCCATCATCAGAAGGGTATATCTATCTCAATGAGCGGGTACATGTACTGAAGGAATAAATCATTATTTTGATGTATGTCCAAACTTTCTAAATATCAAACAAGAAAATCAAAACAAAGCACAGGAGCATAAGAAACTTAGAGAACAGGAAGTGTCTATTTGGATTTTCTTGGCGACAACTGAAATATGTATGGAATGTGTGTTCAATAAGTCATGTGCACATTCTTGGAAAAGAAAAGAATTACCATATGCATATAAAGAGCACTTACAGTACATCACATGCATGTACAGTGCCCAAGAAATCAACTTGTTCAATCAAGATCTAGTCACATGTATGTGATTGTTGGAATTTCAGATTTGCCTAATTAAACCATATGAAAGCACATACAATTGTAGAGTGGACAAGCCCAAGACTCTACTCATGCATGTAGAGATACTCATAGATTCGATAAGGTGCAAGAAGAGTAGCAGCTCGATTTTCAATATAAGCTGACCTCGACCTTTTTCCTTGCACTTCCTTGATCTTATACATATAATGAAAATTCAAAATTTCGGCATGACCTTGGCTAAAATTAAGTAAAATTGAGTGTCGAACGTTGACAAAATGTTGACGAAGCAACATTTTGACAAAACGTTGACAATTCTGTTTCCCTGAAAAATAAACAGAGCAACGAATGTTGCCTTGGCTCCACGGCCGGTACCACAAGCACATCTCAAATACATTTCACATCACACAGCAGCAAATTATTCAAATACATTTTAAATTTCACATCACATAGCAGCAAATACATTTGACCAGCACATCAAATACAAATTCCATCCACACACAACAAATTATCTCTGCATACATTTCATATAATCTTTTGCTCAGAGTATTAAACACAGCAGCAATTAACTAAAATTCTACAAATGCCTCAATTGGTGAGTGAAGTGGCTGGCTTACCTGGCTCCTGGCCTCGGTGCAGTGGCGAGGGAGGGGTCCGGCGGGGAGGAATGCCAGCGAGGGGAGGCGTGGCAGGCCGGCGATGAGGGGAGGCGCGGGACGCCGGCGAGGAGGGGATGTGCGGGGCGCCGGCGAGGAGGGAGGCGCAGGGCGCCGGCGAGGAGGGGAGGCGCGGGACGCCGGCGACGAGGGGAGACCGGCGAGGAGGGGAGGCGAGGGAGGCGTCCGGCGGAGAGGCGAGTAGCGGCGGCGGCGGGGAGATTTGAACTAGGGCTAGGGCTATACGGGCAGGCGCGCGGGATTTGGGGAATTTTTCCCCAAGTCCCGCGCGGGCGGTATATAAGTGGTATTTATCAGTGACGAGCGGCACGCCACGCTTGTCACTGGTAACATTTATCAGTGACGGGCGACCGTGCAGCTCGTCACTGGTAAAAGTCTTAGCAATGACGGGCTACCTCCGTTGCGCGTCACTGGTAAGTCAAGCTAGGGTTTTTCTTCCTTTCGCCTAAAAACTGACTTCAAAGCTTTTTGATCTGTTTATTAATCTGGACTGCCTCATTGTTTCCCTTGAATAGCTCCATTACTACAACACTTGGAACATAGCATAAGAAGCTTAGAATCTTGTTTTCCATTGAGGATAATAAGGTGCAAATCTCGTAGATAATTAAGGATAATAAGGTGCAAATCTAGCTAGCTAGCTTCATTAAGTTAGCTACTATAGGAACTATATCTAGTAAATAGATAATACAACAATCTAAGCAAGGGCCACCTAGCTAGGTGCTTGCATCGGAGGATCCAATCTTTTCGTATATAGATAGAATTTCTTAAAGAATTTTTGACGACACCATCGATTCCAACGATACTCCTTTTGCCCCTCCTCATGACATGACGGCTTGGCCTCGTCGGGTCGGTTATATAGAAGCATTGGGCCACTTGTTTAGCTAATACCCACGGCTCATTTTTGGCACTGATCGCTTTCACATTTACTATCTCAATAGGAACTGCTTTCGGTATGACCATGGTAGTGAAATAGTCTTCGGTTTCGACATTCTTCACCCATCTTACCTAGAACATGGGGATCTTGGACACGGTGTAGTCAAGTTCCCAAATCTCTTCGAGCCTACCGTAGTATCTGTCCTTTTTCTTACCGGTTAGGGCCTCCATCGTCACCCTAGAGTTCTGGTACACACTTTTCTGGTCTTGTGCCTCTGTATAGAATGTGTATCCGTTGATATCGTATGCTTGGTATGTCCCAACATTCATTAGGGGTCCCTGTGCCACGTGGAACACCGTCCGTGCTACGTCATCATCTTTTGAGAAGCTATGTTCGTCAAAGTAGTTTTTTAGCCACCTCGCGAACGTAGCGTTATGCTCTTTCATGAGAGCTGCTTCAGTCTTTCTTGTGCCGTGCTTTGTTTTTAACATTGCCATCTGCTGAATAACATAAGGCCGGACCACTAACAGGTGCTGTAACACTACTGTGTGCGCTCTGACGTAGTCGTCTGATCGGTTCGGTACATCACTGTGCACATGTAAATCCTTCTTTCCGCGTCGGTGACCTACGCCATCAAGCCTGCCAATGTGCCGATTAACAGGCACGCCTATGGGTTTGTCGACTTTCATGTAATCCGTGCAAAACTCGACGCTCTCCTCCGTGAGAAAGCCCTAGACGATGCTCCCATCCGGATGAGACCTGTTACAAACGTATTGCTTGACGACCCCATTAAACCTTTCCAACGGGTACATGTTGTGTAGGAATACCGGACCTAGGTCGATGATCTCCGGGACGATATGGATCATGAGATGAACCATGACGTCGAAGAATGCGGGCGGAAAGTACATCTCAAGCTCGCATAGTATGACAATGATCTCCGTCTGCAGTCTCCGGCAACGCTTCTTACTGATGGACTTCTGAGAGATAATGTCGAAAAAGTTATAGAGGTCAAGCAGTGTCTTGCGGATCCATGGCTCCATTAGCCCTCTAATTGTAACCGGAAGTATCTGCGTGATCATGACGTGACAGTCATGAGACTTTATACCGATTAGTTTGTGGTTCCGCATGTCTAGATATCTCCGTATGTTCGCCGAGTAACCGGAAGTAACTCTGACACCTTCGAGGCACTTGAAAATTTCATCGAGCTCCTCTGTACTTAGAGTGTAACAAGCGGCGGGACAATCCGTCTTGATTTTTGTAACATTCCTGCCCAACTTGGTCTTCTCCTCGTTGGCCCACAGCTCTCGTCTTATCCCCAGTTCCTCGTAGTCAGCTCGTGCCTTTAGCCCATCTTTTGTCTTGTCTGCCATGTGGAGCAAGAGACCAAGCACACTCTCACAGACATTTTTCTCAATATGCATGACATCTATGCAGTGACGCGTCTCGAGAAAAGGCCAGTAAGGTAAGTCCCAAAATACAAATTTCGTTTTCCAAACGCCTCCCAGCGGCTTTACCTTCTTCTGCTTCTTTCCCGCCTTAGGGCACTGGCCCCAAGAGTTCAACATCTCATAGATTTCTTCCCCACTCCTCTTACGTGGCAGTCCTCGGGTCTCAACCGTATTGTCAAACTTTTCTTTTTCTTGTCTCCACGGGTCATCCCGTTGAAGCCATCTTCGGTGGCCCATGTACACGATTTTATGAGAGCTCGGTAGGTGACGACTTGTTGTACCTTCCATACACTTCACACATCCTTGGTATCCATGGCAAACCTGGCCGGATTGATATCCGTAAGCGGGATAGTCTTGCACCGTTGTGATCATCATAGCTCTCATATTGAAATAGTCTCCTTCGTAAGTGTCCCACACCCGGACCCCTGGTTCGGCCCATAGTGTATCTAGCTCCTCCTTCAGCAGTTGGTGATACACGTTCAGATCGTTCCCTGGTTGCTGTGGCCCTTGAATTAGCATAGACAGGTGTAGATACTTCCGCTTCATGCAGAGCCACAGAGGGAGGTTGTACATCCATACAACCACGGGCCAAGTGCTGTGCCTGCTGCTCATTTTTCCGAAAGGATTGAGTCCGTCCGTACTCATACCAATTCTGATATTCCTCGGCTCTCCTCCGAATTCGGGGTATTGGTCGTCGATTGCTTTCCACTGGCAACCATCTGCGGGGTGTCTCAGTACGCCATCATCTTTTCGCGGCCTCTCGTCGTGCCAACGCATGAGCTTTGCCTCCTTCTTGTTTGCGAATAGACGCTTCAAACGGGGAATGAGTGGAAGGTACCATACAACCTTTGCAGGACCACCGCTCTTCACTCCGTCCTCACCATCTGCTTGGTAGTTCTTTCCCCGCTTGAATCGGGATGCGTTGCACTCTGCACACTTGGTTAGCTCCGCGTACTGGTTCCGATAAATGATGCAGTCATTCGGACACGCGTGGTATCTCGTCACCTCCAATTCAAGAGGGCACACGACCTTCTTGGCCTCATCGCAACCACGAGGCAACACGTTCCCCTCCGGCAGAACTTTTGCAAGATACTCCAATGTCTGATCGAGGCTTGTGTCTGTGCTGTTGTGGAGTGCCTTGAGTCTTAGAAGTTCGAGCGTGACTGAGAGGCGGGTGTACTCGGGATTGCAACCGGGATACAAGGGAGTTTCCGAGTCTTTCACCAGTGTCTTCAACTTGGCAACCTCTCTACGAGCCGCACTATTGTTATTCCTCTCTTTCACAACCTGCTCTTGCACATGAGGGTCCTGGACCATTCCGGCCAAATTGTCCCCCGTGTTTCGCGTATCCGTTTCGGCCTCTTCATGTCCTCCGGCATCTTCGTAATCCATCCGTTCTACTTCCGGCTCTCCATGTCCTGCTTCTTCGTCTAACCCTTCATCGGCAACAACCTCGTCCTCCTCACCGTGACTTCTCCACCGTGTATAACCTGCCATGAAACCCCATCGCACCAGGTGCATGTGCAAAAAACCAGATTTCCTTTCGTACATCTTCAAGTTTTTGCAATCACGACACGGACAGCATATCTTCGTGGCACCCTTTCGCACCATATCTCGCTCGGCGAAATCAAAGAACTCATTCAAAGACGTATAGAAACTCTGTGTGTTCCGATCGCCGTCATACATCCAACTTTGATCCATTGGTCGTTCGATCCCTAAGATATACGAAAATTAATTAGTACCAACCCATAGAAAATTTCGACATGACCTTTGCTAAAAATAACTAAATTCGAGTTTATCGAACGTTGACAAAACGTTAGCAAAGCAACATTTTGACAAAACATTGACAACTCAAGTGTTGACAAAGAGCAACAGAAACGTTGCCTCGGCTTGATGGCCGGTACCACAAGCAATATATGAACAAATTTATCAAAACGATGGCTCGATGGCCGATCACAAACCATTCCACCAATATTCATCTCGTACGGTCGATGTCGTAGCATTACACATTTCATTTTTCATATCATACGATCGATGGAGGCAGTAGTGACAGTTTAACACAAATCTGATCACTTCATAACAAACTCAGTTCACAACAAACACAGTTCATAACAAATCTCAAATGTATTTGCTAAAATCTCATGATCAGCTCATAAAATCTCATGATCAGCTCATAACAAATGGAGGGGAGAGGCTTGGGGGAAAGTTGAAGCAAATTCAACTAGATTTAGCAAGTTGAGGCTTGGGGGAGAGCTGCTGATCCATCAGATTGATCATCTAGCTAGCTATAAGCTAGATTTAGCAAGGAGAGATCTAGAGAGAGGGCTAGGGAGGGGAGGTGGGGGAAGCTTTTGGAGGGCAGTAGACTACAAGGGGGCGCGTACGGCGGCGGCGAACTTGCAGGCGACCGGCGAGTTTGTTGCTGGCCAGTGCAGTTCGACTGGCCAGTAGTGAGCTCACTGCTGCCTTTTATAGGCCAGGTTACCAGTGACGGGCGTAGCTAACAGCCCGCCACTAGTAATGAACATACCAGTGACGAACAGATCGTGCGCCTGCCACTGGAAACCAGGCCCAGAGGCGGCCTTTGCAAGTTTGGCGGGAAAGTTTACCGGTGATGGGCGCTCGAGTACGCACGTCACTGGTATATAACATTCCAGTGATGAGCTCGTGAACACGACCGCCACTGGTAATAGCTACCTTACCAGTGACGAGCTAGAATATTTGCCCGTCACTGGTGATAAATTACCAATGACGTCTGACAATTGTCGCCCGCCACTGCTAAATTTTCGGGTTACCGGTGACTATCTTTTTGTGTGCTCGTCACTGGTAAAGTGGCGGCTATAGCCGTTTCTGCAGTAGTGGCGGTTGGCCGGGAGAAAGGAGAAGAAGGGCGCGGCATTGGGGAAATTGGTGAGGGAAGAGAGAAGTGTTTTGGGGGGAGGAATCCGGCCAGGGTTGAAGAAGATGGGTGCGTGGCGTGCGGAAGAAGGGAGATGGCAGAGTTGCTATGCTACGTGGAGAAAAATGGGCATTGCGGTGGTGAAGAAATCAAGAAAGGAAATGGGGAGAGCCGAGCTTTGGAGGAATTGGCAGTAAGGAGAAAATGGTGGCGACTGGAGGCGTGCTGGTGGTGGGTTGCCTGCTACGTGGAGAAGAACTCCTGCAGGCGGGTCCCACGGTAGGTAGGGTATGCATCTTTCCAATTCTTTTTATTTGTTTCCTTTCCTGTTTATTTTTATTTTTTATTTTTATCTCCAAGTTAAGATTTGATTTGTGATAGGGTTTTCAAATCAGATTTCTAAGGGTTTAGGCAACTTCACCTACAGCATCTAAACAAAAACAACCAATTTAGAGGTTTTTCCAAAAACTTATACTTTAGTTTAGGGATGTACTGAACTCCCGGATATAAATTTTTAACAAAATTTGGACAGTAATAGTCGCTCAAACGGCCCATTCCAATTTCATCCGTAAGGAAAGATTTGGGGAGAGCATTCTTCTCGAGCATATTCGTTCTTATAGAAATTGCTAGAGTAAAATTAAACGGAGTTTGGGTCGGGGTTTTGCTTGGGGTGGCTCCTTCGTCAATTTTAAAATTATTACTCGGTACATATTTGGATCCCTAATCAAATTCATTTTTAAACCATTTATACTCATGCATGTAAATGAAAGAAATCGATTTATCCACAATGATCCTCACTGATCTCGTGTCTTAAGATTTGGTCGCTACATAGCGTCGAAGATCTTGCTGGTAATTATCCTTTTGAGGGATATACCGTACTTCGAGTTCGACAACCTTCTTCTCCAGCTTCCTTACCTCTGCAAGGTAAGCTACCATGGTTTAGTCTAAGGTTTGGTACTCTTTGCACACTTGCTTCGCTACTAGCTGTGAGTCCCCACTAACTAGTACACGGTGGATACCAAGTGCAGAAGAGACTCGGAGACCAGCTAGCAAACCCTCCTAATCAGCTATGTTATTCATAGCTGGGAAATCGATCTGCAGTATGTATTGCAGGCATTCTCCCGTTGGTGATGTCAGAATTATCCTAGCCCCTGTGCCTTTGAGGGTTAAGGAACCATCAAAGTGTAAAGTCCATATCTCTATGCTCTCGGCTGGTGAAGTGCTAGGTTGTCGGGCTCAGACCACTCGGTGAGGAAGTTGGTGAGTACCTGTGATTTGATCACCGTGCAAGGGACAAAGTGGATGTCGAACTCTCCTAGTTCAATGGCCCACTTGGCAATTCGGCCAATGGCATCTCTATTTCTAAGGATTTCTCCAAGTGGGTAGCTGGATGGAACTGTGATCTTATGAGTTTGGAAGTAATGTCGCAGCTTGTGGGAGACTGTATACAGAAGTTTTTGCACTTGGGGGTAGCTTTCCTTGGGCCCATGAAGGACCTCACTGATGTATTACACCAGTTTCTATATCTTCTTGCATTGTCCTGGAGTCTCACGTTTCACCACTAAGACCACACTTACTGCGTGTGGTCCGGCTGCTATGTAGAGCAGCAGTTCTTACTCTGGGTCGAGGGCGACTAGCACAGCGGATGTTGTAAACTACTTTTTGAGACTTTGAAATGCCTTTTCTAAATCATCCATCCATTTGAAGTTGTCGTGCTGTCGTAGGTGTTTGAAGAAAGGATGTCCTCGGTCCCCGAGTTGAGATATGAATCGGCTCATTGCTGCCATGCAACTTGTGAGCTTTTGACATCTCAAATAGACGTCAGAGATTTCATCTCGCTGTTAGCTCGTATCTTGTCGGGGTTTGCTTCGATCCCTTGGTTAGAGACCAAAAAACTGAGCAGTTTTTCCGCATCGACCCCAAAGGCCCACTTTTCGAGGTTTAACATGATCTGGTTCCTTTGTAGGTTTGTGAAGGTTTTGAGGAGGTCAGTGGGTAGGTTCTCTTTCTTCTTCTTTTTTACGACGAGGTCGTCAACATAGGCTTCGATATTGTGACCGGCACCTTATTGGTACGTTGCACTAGCATATTTTAATCCGAAAGGCATTTTAGAGTAGCAAAATACAATGAAAAGAGTTACAAAGGAAGTTTTTTCCTCATCTTTTCGACACATGCTTAACTGGTGGTAACTGAAATTGGCATCAAGGATGTTTAGATAGTCAGATCCGGACGTGGAGTCTACTATCTGATCTATTCTAGGTAAAGAAAAAGCATCTTTAGGGCAAGCCTTATTAAAATATGTGAAGTCTACACACATCTGCCATTTGCCATTTGCCTTTAGCCGTTCAGACCATGACTGGATTGGCTAACCATTCTGGATGCTTGACTTCTTGGATAAAACCGGCCTTCAAGAGCTTCTTGTTTTCCACTTTAATGGCTTCTTTCCTATCGGGAGCGAATCACCGGAGCTTTTGTTTAACAGGCTTGGCGTCGAGGCAAACTGCCAACCTATATTCGATCATCTCCCTGGGGATTCCAGACATGTCAGACGGTTGCCATGTGAAAATATCCGAGTAGGCCAGGAGGAAGGTGATGAGCTCGAGCTCCTATTTAGAACTTAGGTTAGAGCCGATCTGAACTATCTTGGATGGCTCTGCTGGGTCCAATGGAACAGTTTTTACCTCGCCTGGGTCTTTTAGGTTGCCTTGGGTTTGGAGTGTTTGAGCTCCTCTCCTCCTTGGTGTTGCTCGGCCAGATCCAGACTAAGTTTGTCACAAAAGAGTCCGTTCTGGGTGCATCCTTTAACCATAATGACACCTTTTGGTCTAGGGATTTTTATGCACTGATAAACATAATGCATGGCTACCATGAACTTGGCGAGGGTTGGTCGTCCTAAGATGGCATTGTAAGCCGTCTCAAAATCGGCTACATCAAACAGGACTCTTTCTGTTCGGAAGTTTTCTAGTTTACCGAAAGTTACCGGGAGGGTAATCTTACCGATCGGAGTGGTTGAGGATCTGGGCACTATGCCATGGAAGACATGAGTTATTGACTTGATGACAGAGCACAGAATCTGCATTGCATTGAGGGCACTAGTGAATAGGATATTAAGTAACTTCCTCTGTCTACGAGTACTCGAGATACCTTGCAGTTGTTGATCGTTGGTTCAATGATGATTGGAAAGCGTCCTGGTTGGGCATGGTTCTCGGGGCAGTCGGTTTGGTCGAAGGAAATTTTAACTTCCGATCACTTGACCACGTGGAAACTTTGAGGGACCATCGCTAGGACCTCTCGGGCTATTGTCTTGAATTGCCTCTTTGACTTGTAAGAGGCTGAGCCCCCAAACATATGCTCGATTGCTCATTCTTCTCCCTGGAATGGCTCGTGGCCTGAGCTATAGTCGGAGTCCGAATCTCGACTATGACTTGCTACCTATGGGTTTTTTCCACGATACTTCTCGATCTCTGCCATGACGTATTTCTTGAATAGTCGGCACAGACGAAGGTCGTGTGAGGTGGTTTGGTGGAAGTCACACCAAGGCTTTCTTGTTCGCTCGGTAGGAGCTGGCTGCTTGCCATTGGTACAAGGTTGCCAAGTGTGCTTCTCGGGTAGGTTGGCCATAACCTCGTCGGTCTTTGGCCTCTTCTATCTGTTTCCCCTAGAAGGCTTGTTATTGCACTTGCTCTTCAACGAATCGTTCTCCATCCTTGAGGGAGATCGTAGCGCTCCATGCTCTTCTTCCTAGATGTACATCAAGGTTTCCTTGGTGTTTGCGGCTTTCTCTGCGATTTCCATTAGCTACGCAACTAATTTTGGAGCATGCATGACGAGGTCTTTTGTGCATCTCCTATTTCTACCACCACGAATCATTTATCTCAGGTATAGTGTTGCGGATGGCACTGAAGCGCTTGGTGAATTCGCGTAACGTTTCACCTTTCTATTGGGTAACTCGGAAGAGGTCATCAATCTTGCCCAGATGAGCGTATGTGCCCTGGAAGTTTCCTTGAAACAAGCTACAGAGCTGATCCCATGAATGGATCATCCCCGAAAGGAGGTTGGTTAACCACGTTCTTGCTATCCCTTTCAGAGCAATTGGAAGGTAGTTGGTCATGACCTTCTCGTTGCCACCTACAACTTCGATGGTCATGGTGTAGATCTAGAGGAACTCCGCTGGGTTTTTCGTTCTGTTATATGTTTCCACCACCCCGGGTTTGAATCGAGACAGCTAACACACCCTTTGGAGTTCTGGTGTGAAGGCCTAGCATCCGCTGATGGCTTTCCGAGTAGGTATGAGCTCTCTGCTAACCGGAGTAGGAGATCAACCTCTACTTCAGCCGTGACGTCTTTGGGCGTTCCACTGGAGAATGCTCTCATTGAGATCTTGAGTACATATGCCGATTTAGCTCATCGCGTAGGTCTCTGACTAGATGATTTCTGGGTAGGCTTGTTCCTAAGATTTCATCCTTCTGCGATTCTTCTTCAGTCAGCCGAGAGGGAGTCTTTCTATGATTGGAGCTATTGGTCATGGACATCAACCGAGAAGATTCAGGTTGTGCTAGAGCTTATTGTAGTTCTACCCCTATACTCTCCAACCATTGTACACCATGGGGAGCTGTGACATTGGTTGTCAGAGGTCGCAAGAGTAGATTGTGAATTTTAGAGATTCTCTGAGCTGTCCGAGATGCGTATACCTCTCCTCCTGGTCCAGAGGCGCTAGGATCTATCAGCTGAATGACGTAGCCTTGAGGCATCGCCGGTGAGTGTTTTGGGGAAAGTTCCCCGTTCACCTGGCCATCATTTCTTGCCGGTTTGTCGGAGTTTCTAGGGTAGTCCTCGATAGCGAGAACCACCCAGGGGTTAGCCCTGCCCGATGTGAACTACAGATCCATCATATCTTCCCCATTGGGGGATGATACGGAGGTCTCCCGATCTTCACAGATTGGATTGGATAACTAGGAAGGCCTAGATGGAAACCCACCCCAACAAAAAACCCCAATGGGAAAGCCTTTGGGAACTAGGAACCAAATCAACACTTCCTCTTGATTGAATGCCACGTTTACCACTCGGAGGCATGCGCCGATCCGTACAATCCAAAGGAAAGTAAGGCCTAGGGTGAACTCCAAATCTAGAGGGATGAAACCCTAGATTAGGAGCAAAGCTCTCTTTAGTCTAAACAATAAGTCTAACCCTAATCAGAGCATGGGTGGGGGTATTTATAGTCCTAACCCCGAAACCCTTGAGAAAGAAGGTAATTCGTTACATGGGCCTCGGGCACAAATTACTGTGCACAGACAGTGCGTCCGGACATTTTGGGGTATTTCATCCGGAATGTCCAGACGTGTTGACGTCGCCAGTCAACGCACGTCTGGAGGGTTGGAGCTGACACTCCGGGTCATCCGGAGACTCCAGGGCTGAGGTCCGGAATGTCCGGGTGTGGAGTTGGAAGGCGCTGCTCTTGGGTACGTACCCCTCCGGAGTGTCTGGGACAGGTCCCGGAGTGTCCGGGTACCATCCCGAGAGGAGCACACTCCAGGGGGAGGGTGTTTGGAGACTCTGGGGCTGATGCCCGGAATGTCCGGGTGTGTAGCTGGAACTTGGTGCTTCGCGATTGGTGTCAGAGTGTCCGGGTACCATCCCGAGAGGGGCTCATTGGATTGTGCATCCGGAGTATCCGGCATCCTTGTCCGGAATGTCCGGCCATGCATTCCAGGTTGTCTTGTATCTTCCTCCACTTGGCTTTGCTCCACTTTGTTGATCCTTCATACCTGAGCAAGCATAGAGTCGAAGCATCAAGTAGCATACCATTCAAACTCAGGTCAATTGGAGATGTATCAAGGAATAGAGTCACCTCATGTTGTATAGCCTTAGCTCGAGCTCTTGTCATTGGACCACATGGTTTTGGAGGTGGACTTGGTGAGCTTGAGGTCGGTCTTGTGGCATGGAATGAAATGAGCCATTTTTGAGAATCTGTCCACAACCACGAATATGGAACCCCTCCTTGTTTTGGTCCTAGGCAATCCTAAAACGAAATCCATGCTAATATCCTCCCAAGGTGCACTAGGAATGGGAAGTGGGGTGTAAGGACCATGGGCGTTGAGTTTGGACTTAGCTTTGTGGCATGTAATGCATCGTTGAATGAATCTTGCCACATCTCTTCACATCTTCGACCAATAGTAGTGGTTAGAAAGCATCAAATAGGTCTTGTCTCACCCAAAATGCCCCATCAAGCCACCACCATGTGATTCCTACAAAAGTAGCAAACGCACGGACGACTCGGGGACGCATAGTTTGTTAGCACGAAAGAGAAAACCCTCATGTACATGATATTTTTCCCAACCCTTCCCTTCTTTACAATTGGCAAAAGGAGTAGCAAATTCAGGATCATTAGCATATAGATCTTTCAAACATTCTAAACCCATCACTTTAACTTCGAGTTGATTCAAAATGGTCATTTTGCGGGAAAGAGCATCTGCCACAATATTTTCTTTACCCTTTTTGTATTTGACTACATAAGGAAAAGTTTCAATGAATTCGACCCATTTTGCATGTCTACGGTTCAATTTGGCTTGGCCCTTAAGGTATTTCAAAGATTCATGATCGGAATGAATAACAAATTCTTTTGGCCAAAGATAGTGTTGCCATACTTCAAGAACATGAACCAAGGCATACAACTCTTTATCATAAACCGGGTAATTAAGTTGAGCACCATTCAATTTCTTGCTAAAGTAAGCGACTGATTTACCCTCTTGCATGAGCACACCCCTTATACCGATCCCACTAGCATCACATTCAACTTCAAAGGTTCTAGTGAAATCCAGTAAAGCAAGCAAGGGTGCTTCGGTTAGGCATTTCTTTAATTCTTGAAAAGCGTTTTCTTGAGATTGCCCCCACACAAAAGGAACATTCTTCCTAGTCAATTCATTTAAAGGAGAAGCAATAGCACTAAAGTCTTTGACAAAACGGTGGTAAAAACATGCTAGGCCATGGAAGCTACACACTTGACTCACATTGATAGGGGTAGGCCAATTTTTAATTGCTTCAATTTTGGACTCATCTACCTCTATGCCGTAAATAGAAACAACAAAGCCTAGAAACACAAGTTTTTTTGTACAAAAAGTGTATTTCTCAAGATTAGCAAACAAGCGTTCATCCCTTAGCTCTAGTAGAACTTGCTTAATGTGGGTAACATGTTCATGCAAAGTTCTACTATATATGAGAATGTCATTAAAGTAGACTACCACAAATTTACCAATGAATTGGTGCAAGACGTGATTCATTAAGCGCATGAAAGTGCTAGGAGCATTGGATAAACCAAAAGGCATGACAAGCCACTCATATAAGCCAAATTTGGTTTTAAAAGCAGTTTTTCATTCATCGCCCTCACTCATTCATATTTGGTGATAGCCACTCTTCAAATCAATTTTTGAGAAAATGGTTGCGCCACTAAGCTCATCAAGCATGTCATCTAAACGAGGAATGGGATGACGATAGTGCACGGTAATATTATTGATGGCTCAACAATCAACACACATGCGCCAAGATCCGTCCTTTTTGGGGACATGTCACGGGGATTTTGCGGCAATACTCATTCTTATGGATCGGGGGGCGCAAGAGGGTGATTCAGGCGGGTTCACATAAGCAATTTTACCCAGGTTCAGGCCCTCTAATGGAAGAGATAACACCCTACTCCTGCTGAATAGATTACGGGTCTTTTGTGAGAGATTACAGAGAAATGACTATTGTTCTTGGCTAGAGGAAGAGGATGGCATGGATATTCGATCGTCTTTCCTCCCGTGCATGGGAGCCCTAGCCTCGCCTTATATAGGTCTGGCGAGGCGGGTGTTACAGGTGCTTACTCGGCCAGTTGCTTGGCTGCAGTAATAGCATAGTTAAGGTGTGCCTTAACTCTGCTTAATTCACCGAGTAACGTCTTCGCCGAGTAACGCCTGCCTTGATGTCGTTGTAACATCCGCCTTGATGGAGTTGTAACTCCTGGTCTTGATGGGGCTGTGACGCCTGGTCTTGATGGCACCCGGACGTTACTTCCGAGTGGGCTTCGTTTGGCCCGCCAGCCGAGTGGGCCTCCGTGGGACACCTGGGCTTGATGGGCTGACTCCCTGTGGGCCTATCCGGAGGTGTTCCCTCCATCAGTAGCCCCCGAGTGCTTCAGGGTCTTGATGCAGACGTCGACTGGAGGGCGAGTTGTGTGCTCTCGAGTCGTCTATAAAGAGACCTTGATGGACTCCTGAAATACCTGAAAAGGTTAAACTTGAGCTAATAGCAGAAAAGCCTCAGTGATACCCGCGTTTCCCTGCTGGGGTAATCGGCTAGTGGCCTGCTGAGAGGCGTATCATGAATTCCGGGTGATTTCAACCAGCGTCTGGGCTTATCAGAGTTGATCGTTGCCAGCTTGTGACCGTAGGGGGAAACGCTTTCGAAAATCAACCTCGGAACCGAGTCTCCGAACTTTGGCATTGGGCTCTAAGTCAGAGACCACTTTATGCCACAGGGGATGCCGAGTCCGTCCTTAGCTCGGGTGTTGCCGATTGATCTGCGAACCCTGTTGGGTCGGTCATCGACACCCGTTCGCAGAGCCGGTTTGCATTCATGCTGCGCAATTGATGCGCCTTGGGATTGCCTGTGGGAGTCGGTGCGACTTTTGGGCCATGACACGGTGGGCCGAGTCTGCTCCCGTGCTACGTCACCTGGTCCTGCCAAACCCGGTCTCGTGCCGACTCGTGGCCACAAACATTGTGCTCGCGTACGATGTCGCATCTGCATTTATTGTGCGCAGTTGATTGGACAGGGTGCTTAGAATGCTGCAGCACGATGATTTCGCCTTGAGTCCAGCACGAGGGTACGTGGGACATCCGCTGCCGCAGCGGCGACTGCGCGGGACGCTTGAAATGATTGCTCGTAATGATCATGCCTTGAGTCCCGCGCATGGCGCGCGCCGGGTAATCGCTGACGTAGCATTAACTGCCCGGAGTGCTTGGGGTGCCGGGCTGTAGAGGAAAGGACGCCTCGAATCCCGCACAAAGCGCCCATGCGAGACAGCAGTTGCCATCGCGACAACTGTGCGGGACTTCATGCCCCGATTTTCGCGCCAGGCGTGCGCGGGACGCCGGTTGCTATGGCGGTTCGCTGCCACATGTAGCGCACTACCCGCAGCGGTTCGCCTCCCTCGCCTATAAAAGCCGACGCAGGGGAACCCGGCTCATATCCGCTACTTTGTCGTC
Source organism: Stipa capillata (assembly GCA_019208055.1). Lineage (NCBI taxonomy): Eukaryota > Viridiplantae > Streptophyta > Magnoliopsida > Poales > Poaceae > Stipa > Stipa capillata. Next base: position 14 of record JAGXJF010000733.1, on the reverse strand, counting down.
TTCGCACACTGATA
>JAGXJF010000732.1:0-26621 GCA_019208055.1 Stipa capillata | reverse complement strand
GCTGGTGTTAATTTACACATAGTTCCTATCTGTGTCACTCACCTGTGTCACAGCTGTCCACTATTAACTTGTGAAGTTAATCTGATAACTCAAACAAAAGTTTAAAAGAGGAAATTTTATAAGTCAACTATTCACCCCCCCCTCTAGTCGACATCTCGGTCCTTTCACATGGGGACTATGGAAGCAATCTCTGACACCACTGACAACAACTTCGACAGCACGTCCTATTATGGTGATCAGAGTGACCTTTCTGATAGCTGCGATGAAGTGACAATGACACCAATGAGAGTGACAATGAGTCTGATGATTTGCAGGCAATGGTGCAATTTTTAGTTTGTATGTTATATATGGAGTGAGGCGTAGATGAGATAGTTGGATGTTGATCCAAAGGTCTAAAAAGTGACTGAAATATAAAAAAATTTCAGGCAATTGAAAAATAGACATTCCCAAATAAATATTGTAGTAGCCTGTTTCTTCATAAAATGATGACAAATCTATCATATCTTGGCCTTTACCGTACAATCCTATACTAACCCATTCACAGTTACCCTAGGTTTATCATAGCTAATATCCATTGACAAGTCGAGAGAGGATTTTTGGCTCCCCAGCTTTGGTGCTTCTTTTATTACTATCTGTTTCAAATAGTGTAAGTTTCAAACATTACGAATAAAATTCCCGTGTGTAGATTTGGGAATGCATTATAAAACTGCAAAAGTTGGTTGAAAAATGTTTTCATTTATGGCTTTTACAAAAAGAAAAGATGGACTAATATGGCATATAGTAGTGCTCTGAAATTGTCTTTTTTTCATGCTCGCGAAAATGTGTATTTTTCACAAAAATTTTCAGTTCCGTAAAATATTTTGATGTTTTTCAGAATTTTTTGGATGTCAAATTTTTTTCTTTTTCACCTAGGATCACTTGAGACTGAAACCGAGGTAGCGCTGACCGGCGCCTGATTGATCTGGTCGGCACACGTTACAGTTTGTTGACCTTGAGTTTCTCTCGCCTCGAGAGTTTTGCCTTCTGTACCTCGATGCTATGCGGCCTCGACTACTCCATTCCCGAGACCAGTATGCACTATGCACCATCGACGGGAAGAGCAGTAGTGTCTCGCATGGGATAGGGGAATTTGGAAGGCGCTCGTGCGCGACTGCTCGCTCTCTCTTGGGATCGGCTTCGCACATCGGCATCCTTTCCGCCACAAGACTTGACATGAAGTAGTACTTGGGTTAAATCCTTCTTTGCTAGAAATACTTCATGCGAAAGAAACGACGATTATTTTTTTCTAGTATATAGGAGTATCATGCTTTAGTATTTGTCATGGTCACACGCATCTATGAGAATGCGATAGACGTTTCTGTAATCAAAATTCACTATTTCTGGTCACTAGTAAGTCTAGTATATAAGCTGCATATATTTTAAATTACACGTGCACAATTATCCAACATAATAATATCTTCTCTTCACATACATATCCCACCTTTATCCTCTAGACCTCTACCAACATGGTTGTTCGACTCACTAGCCTTCTTGCTGATGATGCTGGTTGTGCTTGAAGGCATGGATCCATCCCAACATCATATAGCTCCTACTTCGAACTTTGTGGTGTGCCCGTCCAAATTAGGTAATTGGGGTTCGACTACGATGTTCTTATTTCTCTAACAAAGAGGAGGTAACATTGGTGGCCACACCCAAGCCTTCATTCAGGTAGCTCATGATGGCCGCTGTGATGGTCGTCATCACAAATCCTCATATCTCGCGTGGATTGGGTAGATCATGGCTTTTTGAGCTCATGAAGCATCCATATCTCAACCAACTTCTACCTTAGTGCCAAAGACTGGAGTGACCACTAGGATGGTTGCAAGCGAGATCAGCTAGCAAGCATTATACTACTACAGAAAATGCTATCCAAGCTATACTTTATTATAGACGGTTAAACAAAACTGTCTAATAATGATCATCATGGACAGTTTTGCTAAAATAGATATCTTAGATAGTTTTGTTATAATCATCTATAATAAACAAGTCATCTTAGACGGTTTTGTGAAAAATTCGTCTGTGATACATAATAGATAGAGGTGGCTATCGGGCCGACTCGACTCGACTTGACTCGATTCGTAAATACTCATTAAATTAACGAGCCAGCTCGACTCAACTCGTTAACAAAACGAGCTAAAATGCGAACTCGGCTCGACTCGTTAATTACTCGAGTAGCTCATTTAACTCATTAATTACTCGTTAAGACGTGCCCATGTAGCAGCCAATAAAAGTTGGGCCGAATTGAGAAGTTGGACCGAATGTTGTTGGCAGGCTGCCAGATTTTTTTTGGGCCTTGCAGGCAAACAAGTTAAATGAGTAGCTCGAGTACTCTGTAACTCGGCTCGTTTAACTCGTTATCTTAATGAGTTAAAGTCCAACTCGGCTTGACTTGTTAAGGACCGAGTTTGAGCCGAGTTGAGTCGAGTTTCCGGGTACTTGTTTAACTCGCGAGTTTCGAGTTAAATGTCCACCCCTAATCATAGACCCTTTTTTTCACGGAACTGTCTGTGTTTATTTTTGGTCCATATTAGTTATCCCCGATATAAAAATATTGCTCTCAACCCTACCCTGGCCCAATTTAGCTACCACTGCCGCTTCTCAATCCTACTTTGTCCTCCTATCTAGATCTAATCGAACTGCCACATCTCTCCTTCCTCGTACTTCTCCTCTCCTCCTCTACCTGCCAATCACCCGTCGCCATTGTGGGCATGCACGTGGTGCTCCCGTTGCCACCTCCTCCTCCTCGGCCGCTGTGACATGCAGGCGAGCTCACCTCCGCTGCTGCCGCCATCACCTCTTCATCCCCAGTTCTAGAACGTGGTGTTGTAATTGGCGCAGCGAAGCTCACCTTCAGGTACGTTAGCCCTAAACCTTCCGTCCTCATCCTCCTCAACCACCCATTTGATGGTAGCTAGATCTGAGCACATGGTGCTCCCATTGTCAATGTCTCGTCCTCCCTCAGCCCTGTGACACGGTCAGGCGTGCTCGCCTCCTGCCGCCGCCACCACCTCCTTCTCCCCAGATCCACGGCGAGTCTCACCTTCTGGTGCGCGAGCCTCATGTGGATTTTGTTAGGAGCCCTCAACGACACGTTCTGCTTCATGGGGCTCAGTCGCGGCCACCTGTCACTAGTCTCCTAGACGGGCACCACGAAGTTCTCCTATTCCTTCACCACCTACTTCCACAACAGCGGGGCTTCCAGCCACCAATTCATCGTCGTGTTGACAAGTTTGAGCGGCAGCGGCCCTGTGAAGTTCGTGTCGTTCGTGAATCGCCTCTACAACATGTTCTATACCTCATCTTGGTGACGATCTTAGAGATTATATTTGCGAGTTTGGTTGCTTGTGACTTCTATGTAATCCGAATGTTGATATGTTCATGTTTGTGACTCTTTTTGCATAATCCAAATGAAATTTGATGTGTAAATCATTCGGAAACTTAGCAGCAATCGCAATATTAATTTTTCCAATTAAAAACCAATCATAGACGGTAATTCTAAACTGGAACCATATGTGATTGTCTGAGTATCATAGAGAGTTCAAAATGCCGTCTGTGTTGATACTTTATTATGACTGATCCTTGTTCACAGGCGGTTGTGAAAACTGTCTGTGATAGAAATTTGAAGCTATCTGAGATAAAATATTTTGTATTACTGTATAGTCTCATAGATGCTCTGAGGTTTGTCTTTTGGACATCATACACTGCGAGTTCTATCAAACATCAACCGTAGTGCAACTTAGCTAAAGCTCACTCTATGTGGATGATGCAAGCTAATTCCTCAATCTGAAAAAACATGAACTGCATGCACTAATCGAGATCCTTAACCCTTTCGGACAGACCTCCCAGAATTTGCACAGATTTTAAGAAAAGTGCAATTTAATTTCCCCATCAGATGCGAGAGCAAACAATCAACCACATAATGTTGGATCTCCCAGGGAGATCAATTCTCTTCTCATGCCCATTGTTCGCACGCGAAATCAATCCGTGCAACACCTAGATAACTATCGTGCTTTCGTGACGATGAACGATTGCTTTCCGAGCAAAGCCACAAAGATCTCCTCGCTTTCGTGAAGGAGAACCGACCGCTTTTCGACGCAAAACTGTAAAGATCTATGCTAAGAAAAACATAAGGTAAAAGTAATAGATTAGTTTTGATGTGTCGATTGTGTTTTTCAATCGGCCATATACCCTGCATATATATAGGGTACGCCTGGTCTTTGAGCTAGAGTAGAACTCCTTCTCGTACACAATATATCCTTCCATATGAAACCAAGTCAGAATAAGACTCTATCCTATACACGAGATATCCTTCTATATAAACCTAGTGGCTCTCCAAATCTCTGATTGGCTTGACCACCGCGATCAGGACTCCATCTCGTACATGAAATTCCCTTCCATATAAATCCAATGACTTCCTGAATCTTCTGATTAGTTTGGCCGCCGCAATCAATCTCCGTTTCTTGCTTTCCAAGTTAGTCTCTAGCACCAGAAAAGACTTTGAAGTAGGCGACTCGGTGCATTAACCCACTCGGACACGCCACTCGGCAACACTAGCACTCGGACATGCCGGAAGGACCTCAGCTCGGGCCACTTGGCGCGCTGAACAACTCGGCATCACTACGAACGACTCGGCATATCAGACTACTCGGAAGCACTGCGAGCTAGTCGTTTGTACTGGAATCGTCAAGCCTGCATCAAGAGTTAACACTAATTCCAAACAGTTTGTCAGTCAATTATCTTAACCATTAGCAGTTAAACTAATTCGGCTGACTGAATAAATCTTACAGCCAAATTACACCATTAACACATGCCCCCCTGTTTTTGGTATAATTGCATTTACCAAAACTACTACGAGCCACACCATTACTTATGATATATCGGCCATAGGGCTATCAAGCCTCTTGCCACATGCTAGGATAATACTTCTTCAAATATTTTCCGTTGAGAGCTTTAGATAAACCCTCTCCCTGTAGAGTTTGCACAAAATAAGAATTTTCAGGAACAATCTCTACAACTCTATACGGGCCTTCCCAACTCAGCGACCATTTACCGAATTTATTATCTTTAGTTCCAATAGGCAAAATCGTTTTCCACACTAAGTCTCTTATCTGAAATGATTTCTCCTTTACCCTTTTATTGTAAGCCTTAGTCACTCTTAACTTCTCTTTTTCAATCTCCTGTAAGGCTTTTAATCTCTCCTCCGAGACATCATCTATTCTGTCTATCATCAAGTTATTGTAGTCTATAGCCGACAAGTCATTTTGTCTAGCTATTCTAAGAGCTTGCAAGTTAATCTCTACAGGCAGCACTGCTTCCTGTCCATATACTAACTCATATGGCGTTACTCGGGTTGCCCCATGTCGAGATATCCGATGAGCCCACAAAGCCTCCGAAAGCACCTCATGCCATCTTCTCGGATGCTCTTCAATTTTCTTCTTTATAAGCTTAATTAAAGTCTTATTGCTGGACTCGGCCTGTCCATTAGTCTGAGCATAATACGGCGACGAGTTCAACAATTTAACTCTAAAGGACTCGGCAAACTCACGAAATTGATGAGACATGAAAGAAGCACCTTGATCAATCGTTAGAGTTTGAGGAATGCTGAACCTATGGATAATGTGTTCTAGAATAAAACTAATAACTTCTTTATGAGTCATGTTCTTCAACGGGATTGCTTCGGTCCATTTAGTGAAATAATCCGTAGTCACAAGGACGAAGCGATGACCCTTAGAAGAAGCAGGGTGTATTTGACCAATAAAATCTAAGCCCCATCCTCTAAACGGCCACGGCTTCACAATAGGGTGCATCATAGCCGCGGGTGCCAATTGCACATTTCCGAATCTCTGGCATGCTTCACATCCTCTATAGTAGCGGAAACAATCCTCTAACATCGTCGACCAATAGAAACCCGCTCTTTTCAATAACCATTGCATTTTATGAGCCGACTGATGTGTCCCGCATATTCCTTCATGCACCTCTCCCATGGCTACCTTTGATTGGTCAGGACCCAAACACTTTAATAGTACTCCATCTATCGTTCAGCGATATAACTCATCATTCAACAAGGTATATTTTATAGCTTGCCGCCGAATTTTCCTATCTCTTGTTTGACTTGGATCTTTCAAATAGCTAGCTAGAGGCATCCTCCAATCATTCGGTTCTAAACTGCTTGCTGACTCGGCTATTTGTGATCCCTGCATCGAACTAACACCCAACAAGTCAGCCTCGACTCCAAGTAAGTCGGCTTTATCTCCGGCAGCAGCTAGCATCGGCTTCCTTGATATGAAAAATTTTCCTCTGCCGACTTGATACCCGGACGCTTGCTGTGCTAAACAATTAGCTCTAGAATTCTCTTCCCTAAGCACATGACTAATAGTAAAAGTATCTAGGGACTTGATTATTTCTAAACATCGGTCTAAATAACTGTTCAGTAGTCCATCAAAACACTGAAACTCACCATTAACCTGCTGAACTACTAACAGTGAATCCCCAAAAGCATCTATGTCTTTCACACCCATATCTACTAAGTTCTGTAAACTAAACAACAAAGCTTCATACTCTGCCTCGTTATTAGTACAAGAATACTCTAATCGGACCGATGCTTCATACTCGACATTGTTCGGTGAAACCAAAACATTGCCAATACCTTGCCCATTTCTGCAAACCGATCCATTAAAATAAAGTTTCCATGGGCACACACTAACATAATTAACATCTTCTTCATCTTTAACCCTATGATCAACAATGAAGTTGGCGATGACTTGACCCCTCATAGAACGCAACGACTCATATGTTAAATTATACTCTATTAATGCATAAGCCCATTTTCCAATCCTTCCGCTAAGAATCGGTTGTTGCAACATATATTTGATCACGTCGACTTGGCAAGCTACTACACAAGCACTCGAAAGTATATAGTGCCAAAACTTGGTATATGGATAAAATAAAGATAAGCATAATTTCTCAATAAACACATACCGACTTTTGGTGTCGAGCAGACGGCGACTCAAGTACGCAATAATGTATTCTTTCTTGTCGTCCTCTTGAGTCAGCACCGCGCCGATCACTTTATCTTGTGCAGCAATATATAACCTGAACGGCACACCAGACTTGGGTGCTCGAAGCATCGGAGGACTTGACAAATATTGCTTAATGCTATTGAAAGCGCCACGCTGCTCTGCCCCCCAAGTGAATTCGGCTTCATGCTTTAGCCGAAGCAACGGTACAAACGATTCAATCTTCCCCACCAGGTTAGATATAAATCGTCTTAGGTAATTTACTTTTCCCAACAGCTGTTGTACATCCCTTTTGCACGTGGGTTCTCCTAATTTTCTAATGGCTTCTATCTTCTTAGGGTCAATCTCTATGCCATGTTCATGAATTATAAATCCTAAGAACTTGCTAGCCGATACTCCAAAAGCACACTTGAGTGGATTCATTTTTAAACCGTACCGATGCATCCTTTCGAAGGCTAATCGTAAATCGGCCAAATGATGATTAAGTCCATCTGATTTACTGACAACATCATCAATGTATACTTCTAGCACAATGCCCAGAAGATCATGAAAGATTAAGTTCATAGCACGTTGATACGTAGCGCCGGCATTCTTTAACCCGAACGTCATGACAACCCACTCAAACAACCCGACAAACCTAGGGCAACGAAAGGCAGTCTTAAACATGTCCTCCTCGGCCATAAAGATTTGATTATAACTAGCATTGCCATCCAAAAAACTAATCACTCTGTGCCCGGAAGCATCATTTATCAACATATCGGCTATTGGCATAGGATATTCATCTTTAGGAGTAGCCTTACTTAAATCTCTAAAATCAATGCATACTCTAATTTTACCAGTATTCTTCTTCTCAACTGGTACAACGTTAGAAATCCACTCGGCATATCTACACGGCCGAATGAACCCAGCTTTTAGCAACCGATCGACTTCTTCTTTGATGCGGTCATACAGATTAGGGTTGAAACGCCTAGGTGGTTGTTTATGTGGTCTAAAACTAGACTTAATAGGTAACTTATGCTCAACTAAATTCCTACTCAACCCGGGCATCTCAGTGTAGTTCCAAGCAAAGCAGTCAACAAATTCTTTAAGTAGTGCACATACCTTGCTCTTCTGACTGACCTCCATGTTGGCATTAATGAACGTAGGTTTGGGAAGGCTGCCGTTGCCAATATCGATCTCCTCGAGTGGGTCAGCCGATGAAAACCCTTGTCCGAGTTTTTCTATATCATCAAAATCTTCAATGGCTTCATGCATATCGTTCTTCCCAGAACGATATTCCTTAGTACGCTTTTGCAACCACTTAATGTTATCCTCTTTATTCATTATTCACAAAGATAAATCATTAAGCCGAGCTATACAAGCCGGCTGTGCCTGTACTGGTACAAAACCATCCCTACCGATACTGATGTAATCATAATCCGATAAATCTCTACCCGTCAAGCATCTCATATCACCGTGTTGCCAATCAACCGGTGTCTCAGTGAAAGCGATGCAAGCCGAATTGTCTGCCTCAATGACCTCTACGTCGTCATCTACCCACTGGATCAAGAATTGATGCATAGTAGAAGGGATGCAGCAATTCGCATGAATCCAATCGCGTCCCAAAAGAACATTATATCGGCCTTTAACATCAATGACGAAGAAAGCAGTCGGCAATGTTTTGCTTCCGACTGTGAGTTCCATGGAAATAACGCCCCTAGCCTCAGACAAGTCTCCCAAGAAACCGCTAAGCCCCATGTTGGTCTTCATCAACTCGTCTTCCTTTCGGCCTAACTTAGAGAAAACCGAAAGGGGCATAATATTGAGCCCAGCACCGCCGTCAACAAGCATACGACCGACATGCTTCCCGTCGATGTGACCTTTAACGAACAGAGGTTTTAGGTGCTGTCCGTGCTTTTCTGGCTTCTCAAATATAGTATTTCTCGGACCAAGCACAAGCTCCGCGACTTCCGACTCGGGTGCACGAAACTCAATAGGCAACTCGAACACCATATTAATATCCATATCGGCAGGTATCCCCCCGATATCATCGTTGGCGATGTCACTTCCTTCCTTCGTGATGCGCTTCTCCTTCCAAGTCACTTTTGCAGGTACCATTGGTCTAGCTTGGTTGAACCACTCGTCGCGCTTCTTCTCGACTAGCTCTTCCCTGAGTTCAAGTGCTCGCAGCCGCTGTACCCTTCGCTTCTGAGTATGTGTAAGTCCTGCGGGGCACCACTGAGGTTTTGGCCTGGTTCCTGGTTCAACCGACTTCATCTTGTTATACCGCTGATCCGGCGCCCACTTGTCCGCTTCAACTCTTCGTGCCCCGGATCCTGCTGCGTTACTTGCTTCTGGATTCACCGAGTTGTCTACTGTACCGAATTGCACACGCCGAGTCCCTGCCAGCGTTGCCGAGTCGATCTGTGGGTTGAACAACACGGCGGACTGCCCATGCTGAGTTCTTTTCGGAGCCTGAATAGCGCTTGCCTCGTCCGAGTTAGGCACAGGCTGGGCCGTAGTAGTACTGCCAGATTTAGACTCGTCACGCCTAACCGGGATCCACATGCGTTTGCAGCTAGCCTCGCCACTTGTCCTATGTCTCGGTGAGTTGTTTTCTCGAATCCCATTCGGTGCTGCCGAGTCATCTGACGCGCCGAGTCGCTCGCGCCGAGTCATGGTAGCATCCCGCGATCTAGCCCCTGGATTGAACCGAGTCTTCTTCTCACGTGGATGCTCTCCGAAACCGGGCACTGGTGGAATCCAACCTGGCTGGACAATGCCGGCTGGTCCAATAGGGTATGGCGCCCATGGATTGAAACCCCATGGAGGAAATTGTGGATAAAAAGGAGATGCGCATCCCCAGTATGCCGGACCTGTCGCGAAATATGGTGGCTGGACATATGAGTTCCCTTGCCAGCACTCGGAACCACCGAAACCTCGTCAGGGAGGTGACCTAGGACGCTTGGCACCGCCATGCCGAGTGAACACGTTGTTAGTCGTGTATTTATCCAACAGTTGCTTCACAGTTGGCTTTGGCTTCGGGACTTGTCCTTTTCCTTGATTGACCTTCCACACTCCGACTTCTAGATTTTTCGGCTTGATCATCCTTGGAGCGGCACTATCATCAATGATGACATTTTTTCCTTTTGTAGATTCGGCTTGATCTGACCGAATTAACACCTTCTTCTTTTCCAAGTCGATCACGTTGATGGGAAAATGATCGCTATCGAGTTTCATCTTGGTACTCTGTGCAAACGTCAATCGTCCGTCATTAATGGCCGATTGCACCTGTCGACGAAACACATTACAATCATTAGTAGCATGAGAAAAAGAATTATGCCACTTACAATAAGCTCTTTTGCCCAAGTCTTCTGCAGATGGAAATACATGTTCTTCTTTTACTCTGATTAGATTTCCTTGTAGGAGTATATCAAAAATCTTATCACACCTGCTAATATCAAAAGTGTACCTAATTTCTTCTCTCTTAGCAGGTGTAGGTTTCAAAGCAGAACATGCGAAAGGTTTCGACTTGGGTGCTTGAACCCACTTGGCTATACATATATCAACATAATCTTCACTATTCGAGTCGTTATCACATGCTACAACATTAACTACAGGCTTTTCCTTGTTTTTGTTCTTATTATCCACAAACCGGCTATACTGTTTGACTTCTTTAGCATGGTTCTCCTACGCCAAAGCTTTCTGCAAGACTTGATTAACATCTGAGAACTCTTGCCCTTCCAGTCTATCTCTAATGTGAGCAAGTAAGCCTGAAAAAGCAAGGTCAGCTAGATCCCTCTCGGTTATGATCAAGCTGAAGCACCGGTTTTTAACTTCCCTAAACCTTCTAATGTAATCATAAACTGGTTCATTGTATTTTTGCTTAATCATTGTCAAATCCGAGAGTCTAAGCTCGGTCTCGTCACTAAAAAAGTATTCGTGAAATTTCTGCTCCAATTGTGCCCATGTGGAAATAGAGTTGGGGGCAAGCGACGTAAACCATGAGAAAGCTGTTCCAGACAATGACAGAGGAAATAACTTCACTCTGTAAATGTCCGACGTGCCAACTTCATTGCACTGTGCCAAAAATTGTCCTATGTGCTCAAAAGTAGACTTACCATCCTCCCCTGTATACTTGATGAAGTCTACAACTCTAAACCCGCGGGGATATGGCGTGTCATCGAAAAAGTCAGGATACGGCTTTTGATAAGCACGTGCTCTACCCTTAGGTTCTAAGCCGAATTCTCTAAGTATGCTAGTGAGTTGATCTTTAAAACTTGTGTTGGCTGGTGGCACTGGTGGGACGTGAGTATGCGAAGTTGGCTCCGGCAACAAAGGTTGGGCTTGCTATGGAGATATATTGAAATAAGAATCTGGTACCGGCCCGTGAGGAACCCCGGTACCGAGAGGTGGCAAAGGTGGTGTGTTATATGCCACCGTCTGGTAATGTGGTTGTGGCACGTTAGTATTAAAGCTAAGACTTCAGTTGTCATTGGTAAGACCCTGGGAAACCAAAGTCGGAATAGTAGATGCAGTGATTATAGGGGTAGTGCTTACTAGGCAATTTGATCTATTAGTATCAGGAAACATCGGCCGCTTATCCCGATGTTCGTCATTGATTTGCAAAACCATCGACCGAACCTGACGCTGTAGACCACTCCCCAGGTCTTTAGCGAGCTGCTCCTTAAAATCATCAAATCGGATAGCCACTGCTTGGGCGAGTGTTCATGCCGTGGTGTTCATATCGGAGGCATATTTGCTAGCTACCGACACGTCAATTAGATGAACAATATCCTTAGAACAAGTCGGTTTACTTACCTCGGTGTTGAGCGAGAAGAAGGATTCGGCACGACTACCTTTTTAATGACGCCATTTCTCGTCTTCTGGTAGCCGGCCAATTTTTGCCAGAGTCTCTCCGCCCGCTCTTCTTCCAACTGCTGCTCAACTTCTCGCCGCTCATTTTCGGATAGATCGTCGAGCGGACGGCGATGATGTTGTCGGGGTTGACGATGCTTCCGTCATTGGAGTCGATGTTCATCATGTAGCTCTTTTCTTCTTTCCCCAGCGGAGTCGCCAATTGTGTTCGCACGCGAAAATCGATCCGCGCAACACCTAGATAACTATTGTGCTTTCATGACGACGAACGATTGCTTTCCGAGCAAAGCAACAAAGATCTCCTTGCTTTCGTGAAGGAGAACCGACCATTTTTCGACGCAAAATGGTAAAGATCTATGCTAAGAAAAACATAAGATAAAAGTAATAGATTGGTTTTGATGTGTCGATTGTTTTTTTCAATCGGCCATATACCCTGCATATATATAGGGTACGCCTGGTCTTTGAGCTAGAGTAGGACTCCTTCTCGTACACAATATATCCTTCCATACGAAACCGAATCAGAATAAGACTCTATCCTATACACGAGATATCCTTCCATATAAACCTAGTGGCTCTCCAAATCTCTGATTGGCTTGACCACCGCGATCAGGACTCCATCTCGTACATGAGATTCCCTTCTAGATAAATCGAATGACTTCCCGAATCTTCTGATTAGTTTGGCCGCCGCAATCAATCTCCGTTTCTTGCTTTCCAAGTTAGTCTCTAGCACCAGAAAAGACTTTGAAGTAGGCGACTCGGTGCATTAACCCACTCGGACACGCCACTCAGCAACGCTAGCACTCGGACATGCCGGAAAGACCTCGGCTCGGGCCACTCAGCGCGCTGAACAACTCGGCATCACTGCGAACGACTCGGCATATCAGACTACTCGGGAGCACTGCGAGCTAGTCGGTTGTACTGGAATCGTCAAGCCTGCATCAAGAGCTAACACTAATTCCAAACAGTTTATCAGTCAATTATCTTAACCATTAGTAGTTAAACTAATTCGGCTGACTGAATAAATCTTACAGCCAAATTACACCATTAACACCCATGTCTCCGTGCCGGGCCGGGAAGCTGTTGTTCACTTCTCACACAGCACTTGCCAACTGCTGGGAAGACCGCCACAACAACATTCCAGTGGGAGAGCGCACAGGAATGCTGTAGATCATCATCTATACTGATTGGAACATTTGGAAATAGAGAATAGAAAATTCTTTGATCAGATTAGCACATCTTCAACTCAAATTGCGTAATTCGCCAGACTAGACAAGCTACTATTCCTCTAAGCGCCGGCCTATGACCATAACTCAACGTAGCTAGTTAGTTGTTTTAGTTGCTTAGTTTAATCCATATAAACCTTAATGTTCCTTATTAATGAAATAGCATATTCCTGCTTCTTTTTATTCAAAAAATAAATAAAAAATTAAGATCATAGGTTGGCCTTCTCAGGGTGCCTTGTGCTTATGTAGTGAATCAACCATAGTTTGTTACTAGTGGATATTATTTTATGAGTCAATATCTCAAATTATGTAAGTACTAGGTGTAGTGTTTGATACATTTACAATAGTCATAAGATTTTTTTCTTTCATTAAACATGTTAAGTAAGGGAGTGCCAATTTCTTGTTGCCTGTTATTTGCTTTAAAAAAATCTCGGTCACTTTTCTCAACTCTTGGATGGAGACCTAACCACTTACATTACACCCCTCACTTCTTATATAAATCAAGACCTAACCACTTACATTACACCCCTCACTTCTTATATAAATCACCATTGTACCATAGAAAAAATAAAACACAGAGCTAATTAAGATACGGAGAAAGAAATGTAAGTTTCGTGAACTCTACAAAATAAAAGACAAAAAATACCAAAATAAAACTTTAATATAGAATGAAAAGTGAAGTAAAGTTTTGCTACAATTGCACACTACATCAGAATGCAAGTTTAGGCTTAATGTTGAACTATTTGAGATGACTGTGAGATAAGAAAATTTCAAACGATTGAGAAATTGTAGAACCGTTTAACTACAGGTGAGCCTTCTGATTTCTAAAATGATCCAAAAAGTAAGAATATATTTTGTTCAAACCAACGCAAAACATCATGCACATGTTTTCTCAAACTCTTTCCCCGTTGTGTTTTTTACTAGATGTGGACCTGATCTTAAACTGCTGAGTCTATTATTAAAATTTCTACATAGTGGATGCCAAGAAATTGAATGCTACTTGCTTTTCTACTTAGTGGATCTACACTAATATGATGAAAGCACTATGCCCCTTTAGATAAGTTAGTAGAGGAATACCACGCATGGTCATCATTATTAGCAAAGTCAAAAATATTACACCGTCATCGAGATTCATATCATATTTGACATTCATAAGCCTAAACTTAATCCTGTCATCATTAATTCTAGGATAATTATACACGGTGTGTGACATGTGAGCAAAAATTCACAAGTGAGTCAATGATAAGTGTATGTGTCGTGCGAAGCAAAATCTAGCATACCAACCTTATGGCATAAAGTTTAAAAATCATTACCAATACCAAGAGCTACCATTGTTCTCAGTGATGCCTACTTGGTTAACTTAACCAGATGCTTGTGATGTTGTTTGAAGCGCTCTCTCTCTTCCTGGTTCATGTCGATTCCCATTTGATAAACCTACTTTTGGAGATGGTCAGCACGCTCCAAGAGTTGTGGATAAATAGGCCTATTACATGTCTCTAACTCAACGCGCGAGGTGTGTGAACGGAGTATGCAATCAATGACCTAATCAAAATTAGAAATTTCTAAACACAAATAGTGATATATAAATGATCCTCAAGTTAAACAACATGAATACCTCAATAGAATAATGCAAGTTGATGGTCTAAGAAATTAAAATGTAGGGTTACACAAGTGAAGCCCTAATCCAAAGATTTAGCACAATGTAGACCATAATTGAAAAAAGTAATTGGATAGACGAAGGAGATTCATACTCTAGACAAGTTGTGCGCAAGGGATCAAAGCAAAATCAAGTGTAGGTGAAGATCTCACCTAGGGGTTAGGAGGTATTGGGGGGAAAAGAGAGAGATAGATGGGATAATTTGAGTTGGGGCGACACCCCGATTTGTTTAACGCCCTTACCCATTCGATACGACCGCTCGGCATGGGTGAGCATGCCTGTACCAAATGTCG
The DNA here is from genome assembly GCA_019208055.1 of Stipa capillata. NCBI lineage: Eukaryota > Viridiplantae > Streptophyta > Magnoliopsida > Poales > Poaceae > Stipa > Stipa capillata. Next base: position 11,536 of record JAGXJF010000732.1, on the reverse strand, counting down.
GCAAACCTTATGTACATTCTTCCTGGGTTCCTCATTTGAATCCATCTTCGGTACGGCCGTGCGATATGGGCGGTGGTGGTCGTACCACTACTTGGTCTGACGGCTGATTTTTCTTTTCTCACTGGGATTTCTTCTCAATTTAAGTACGACCAAGTGGTACAACCAGGTCATACTACTACTCGGCAAACCTTGTGGACCCTTTTTCCTTAGTGGAATTTTGCGTGCTTCTTCTCCAAGTCTTCTAGACTATTTTTTTGCAATAAAATTAGGGGCACATACAGGAAAAACTACGGAGAAAAATGTATATGATAATTCTTAACGGGTATTCCAAAAGAATTCTCTTTCTTCCTCCGCTGATACCTACTCACTTTTTATTGAAGCATTGTTGTTTAAGGTCATTAGCTGGACCTTATTACCTTTTAACTCCCATTGGTGGTGTGAGGCCACGGATTCTCAGCTTGTCTCGTGGTTTTAAGCTTCAATATAATGGGTTCGATAGCACATATCTTTGACTTCTTTTTCCTCGGAAAATGCATGAAAAATTGGCGAGAGGGTAGGATGAACTTGATATTCCCCTCCTACATGTCTATCATTGCCCTGCAAGTTCTTAAAATGGTCTTCCTAAAATATAGGAGCATTAGCATCTTCAGGCATGTCAACATTAATCAAGTCAATAAGAACGGGATAATCTTTAACTATAACAATCACATCTTATTTAATTCCAGCAACTTTTAGATTGAATAAGCTAGATTCAATCTCATTTCACAATCTTTAAATCGTCCAAGACCAAGATTTCATAAAGAGATTTGGGAATAGTAGAAACACTGGCTCCAAGATCACATAAAGCACTAATAGTAGAGCATCCAATGTTTATTTTAATTATGGGTTCCCAAATGTCTCCTTGTTTGAAGGGTATTTTCTCTTTTATTTTAATAGATTCTTCTTCTAACTCTCTAACCTTCATAGCAACCTTTTTAACAAATTCCTGATAATCAGCATCATTCCCTGAAATCTAGGCCTTTTCGAACTCATAGTTTTGATGAGATTTTCAATAGTACTATCAATTATAAATTCGTCATTCTTTACCTTATTTCTGTTACCCATATCTTCGTCCGAGTGATAGCCTTGAGGAACTTAAAATGATTTAGCTATGGTTTTCTAGCAAATTGAGCAAGAATGAGAGTTTGACTACTAGTTATCTTGGCAATTTGGGCTTCAATATTTTTGTTCCTCTCCTGCAAATTGCAAGTATCTAAGCAAAAATTCCTAATTATCCAATCATATACTCCAAGAAAGCATCATGAGTTTTAATTTTCTAAGTGAATAATTTGTTTTGCTCCATCTGAGATGCCATAAATTGTTTGAGTGTATCCTCTAAACTAGAATGATTAGCAATTAAAACCATTATTGTTATTATTATTACTCATATTGCGAGGGAAAGGTTTCTGATAATTATTATTGCTATATGAATTAGGATTTATCCAACCATTATTACTGAAATTACTTCTAGCAATAAAACGAATGTCATTACTCACTTTCAGCCATAGCATTTATAGGCATGTCATCCTCATTGGCCTGTGTAATCATGGTCATAAGCTTATCAATCTTATTAGATAAAACATTATTACCTTCATTACCTTCAATGACATTTACCCTCTTGGTTGATGGATTTGAACGCTCGGTATGCCATTGGGCATGATTTTCCATCATGTCATCTAGAAATTTGCGAGAGTGTCCCACAAGTCTTATCATGAATGTTCCTCCTGTAGCTGTATGTACCATGTTGCTCGATACTTGGTGAAGACCATTATAAAATGTATGAAGAATAAGCCATTCAGGTATTCATGACTAGGATAGTTTCTAATAGCTTCATTTATGTGTGTCCATGCCAAAGCAATGGGTACCTTGTCTTCCTAGTGAAACCTTGCGTACGTGATCGGCGATCTTAACTGCACTACTCTAGCAGGTAGGAAAATTTAGACATAAATATTTCACAGCATTAGTCCACGAGTCTATGCTTTAGTGGGTAAGGAAAGCAGCCATTCTTTTGCCTTTCCTCTCAAAGAGAAAGGAAATAACTTAAGCTTAATGAAATAGATGCTACATCACACACTTTCATCATATCACAAGTTTCAGTAAAGTATGAAGTTGCATCCCTGCATCTTCATTAGTAGATCCCCCCAATTGATTTTGCTAAACTAAATTTATCAAAACAGGTTTAGTTTCAAAAAAAATTTAGCAACAACATTAGGATGAGTGATCGGTGCCCTCGAGTAATCATCACCGGCTGGTCTAGCAAAATCACCTAACTTGCGATCAGCCATAACTAACTTTTTTTCTATGTTTGCAAGATTAAAAGAACTAGAACGTAAAGAATAATATCAACTAATTTTTTTGGGTTTTTGTTAAATTACATAAAATAAAATTACGAATAAAAAAACCAAAATTAACAAAAACAAAAAGAAAGCTCTCGTTACCACGAGTAGCGCTTGCTTACCGGCAACAGTGCTACATAACTCAATTGATGCTGGCCTAGCAAGAGGACTAGATGGGTTGCAGTAAGCTTTACCTTTGAAGTATTCTGAGATTTATCGATCCTAAGGCAGCGAGGTGTTGTGGAAATGGTTAATGACGTTGAAATCATTCTTAGAATTCCAGAGAGTTTCGGTGATTTCCTCAGGTGTCAAATTGCAGATAACGATGTTCCTAAAATTGATTGTGGAGACAAAAATTACACAAGTAATATTAAAAAAATTAAAAACAACGAATAGTAAACGGTGGTTGCTACTATGATGGGGAAGAGGCGTAGGAGTGAGTTTCAACTGTAGATTAGAGTACTTGTACATGGATCATGAATATTAATAGAATTGCACTAATAGATATGAGATAAATGATCAAGTGGGAGACATGTTCATAATTTACCTATGTCGACATCCCTCTTTCCATAGGATCTCTTGTCCAACCTTAGTGCCGAGGCAATGTTTGGCATCACCAGCATTATTAAGGCGTAAGCTAGACCAACGCTTCAAGCATTGTGACTGTGTCGGGTCTCCCTTGAGTCTCCTCATGACTACCTCCTCTTCACGTCACTGTCACTTCGCTTCCAAGTTCACCACGAGTCCTCCCTAATGTTCACCTTGGGCGTTTGTATCAAGATGATCAAAGGAGACAAATATCGGGGTATCGACATATAAAATTGATATGATCCAATACAAATAATCTTCAATCTATGAGACTAATCCTCCTCCCGAAGCCTATAGTGGATTACTCATGATCCATAGAAATTACCAAGATCAAACCAATGGAAAACATTGCAACAAGGAGATAAAGGGAAAAATATTTGATTGAAATACTTAAACAGTCTTACGACCTTGCATCTTGGCAAAATTACTGGTGAGAGTATAGGATCTAGATGGGCATCGTGGCTAGGGTTTTAGGCGTAGAGGAATGGTGGTTGCATGTGTCATTCCCTAACTGTCGTATCCCCCTCCGTGTGTGTGTGTTTTATGCCATCTCCTCTTCTCTCTTTACATAGTTCACAGGCGCTGATTAGGGTTTCACGAAACAACCATCGTGATTCTCCTCCGAGTCCCTTAACAAAATATGCTTGATTTGACATGGTGTCATACGACCTTGGTATGACTGTGCAGTACGACACAAGATTACATATTTAATTATATAAATTTGGGTAAGGTAATTATCATAAACCGTGAAAATAATTATATTAACCATGAAATTAGCATATATATTAATTACACAAAATTAGCATCATACAAAAAATTTGCTAACATAAATGGTTAAATTTGGCTAGCACTGAAAATAGCAGACACAAGGATTCTACATATACAAATTATTGATATTTCCGTTCGCAACATTAAATATCATAGTATGCTATGAAAATGTCAGATATTGATATCTACACATGTGAACAATGCTTGAATAGCGCACAATATGATTACTGATCATGCTAGTAGGCTAGGAAAAATAAAATATATTCAAAAATCTAAGCACAGTACGAACTAGGTCAAATTTGGACACAAAATGGTAAACTACAAATCTATTAAACCCTAACTTCAAATCTAGGCAAATAATTTGAAATCTAAGACCACTAGGGGGTTCTAAGTCCAAGAGAAACCTATTGGTATTACTGGTATGGTGGGGGGTTGCCGGAGTGCAGTGGTCGGTGAGGAGGCGCTAGTGGTTGCGTGAGAGAGAGAGAGAGAGAGAGAGAGGCTTACCTCGGGGAGGAGGGCAACGTTGATGGTGGTCACAGCGTGCTGGGGGGGCGTGACGGCATGGTCCTCGTTAGGACATGTTGGGAGGTGAATGGCACAGTTCGAGTGTAAAATGGCGAGTGAATGGGCGGGGAAACCCTAAGTCCCAGAATATATAGAAAAGTTATCACAAACAGTTTAAGTGAATAAGCCATCTTTGATAAGCATCATCACAGACGGCTTTTATTCACCCAGCCGTCTATGGTAAGGGTCATCACAGATGGCTCGTCTCACGCAGCCATCTGTGATAAGGGTCATCACAGACAGCTATCCTTGCTCAACCGTCTGAAATGTCTTTTTTAGAGGGCATGGGTTTTCTTGTTTTGCAGCTACCCTTGGGAAATACTAGCCATGTGATTAGCAAAACATGCAAAACACATGATATAATCCATTCAAATATATCACATTTCTCGCCATATCTACAAATCATGCACATTCACAAAGATATAATACTATTCAATGCGCTTTTAAACTCCATGTAACTCAATGCACATTTGCAAATCTTACATTAAACATTAATTGTCATACTATGATACTAGAACACAAAAACTATAATACATAAAAGTAGCCTTCGTCACTTAATCCACCAATTGCTTATTTCCTTTAAAAGTTAGTCCTTCCTCATGATCCTTGCATATGTAACTAGGTTCCTCTTCTTATTCTTCATCGCCTTCTTCCACCGTCATCATAGCATTTTCAGGAGGCATCTGGTCATATCTGTTGTAGTCATCCTCGTCCACTACATTATCGACTCCTACAATGCTCATTTTTCCATTCCTTACTATGTGGCACCTCTTATTTGATGGGTCGATTACATAGAAGACTTGGTTCACTTGTTTAGAAAGTATGAAAGTTTCATCTCAGCAACCAACACATTGCAAGTTCACGGTAGTGAAGCCGTACTTGTCAACCTTTACATGCGACAGACTGACCCAATTGCACCGAAATAGAGGATCTTCAAAAATGCGTAGTCGAGCTCCCAAATCTCCTATATGAACCCATAGTATGGGCTTTTCCTCCCAACCGCATGGAGGACATCTATGCACACACTGCTATTCTAGTATGTCCTCTTTGCATCTTGAGTCTTCGTATAAAATGTATACCTATTATGTCATATCCTTGCCATGTCACAACTTGATATGCTAGCTCTCTTGCCAACCATGTCAGGTCACTTGACCTCCCAGCGAGTCGGTCCTTGAACCATTGGTTAAATAGTAAGTTGTGTTATTTCATAATCCAAATAGCAGATTGTGCCGGATTCTCTGACTGTAGCATATACATGTGCTTTTTGATGTACAGGGACACTACAGTCATGTGTTGCAAGACTGTAAAATGGGCTTCATCAAAATGCATCCTTGTCTAAATTGATTACTCTGCTTCCAAGGGTCCTGACACCCCATGGCGAGATCGAGGCAGACCTATCGAATTGACATAATCCATGTATTCCACAAAGAACTCAACAACCTCTTCGGTTGCATAACCCTCAATAATGCTTCCCTGTGGTCGAGATCAATTCTCTACATAGGCCTTGAGAATCCCCATGTATCTCTCAAAAAGGTACATGCTACGTAAGAAGAAGGGCCCAATCATCTTCATTTCTCTCACGAGGTGAATGGGAGATGAACCATGATATCGAAAAACGATAGAGCGAAATACATCTCTAGATCACAAAGTGTCTCCACCAGCTCATCTCACAGAGTGTCTAATCCTTCAGAATCATGACCTTATGAGAAATTATGTTAATAAAATGAAACAGCCTCATGATTGCCTCTCGAACCATGGTCGGAAAAAATTACCCTAGCATCTGTGTCATCAGCACATGTCAATCATGAGACTTCATGCCAATTAATTTTAGTTCTTGCATCAAAATAGGTTTCTTGATGTTTGTAGAGCAACCCAACAAAACTTTCACACCATGCAAGCATTGGCAAACATTCAGTCCTCTTGACCTTGGACAAAGTGTAACAAGTAGGGGGAAGGAATGTTCAGCTTGTAGCGGTTTTCATCGGTGCTAACTCAGGCCTAATACCCAATCTGACCAAGTCAAGTCGTGCCCTCATGGCATCCTTTGTTTTGTTTGAAAATGTTCAACAAGAGATTGATCAAGCTGTTGCAAACATTCTTCTCTAGATGCATCATGTTGATGCAATGGTGAACTTAATTTCAAGTCCTCTCAGTAAAGTAAACCTCAAAATATTGATTTCTTCTTCCAGATGTCCTTCCTCAATTTATGTCCTTACCAAAACGACATCTATATCCTTAACCATATCATAGACATGCTTTCCCACCTTGACTTTGAAATGGATCTATCTCCATTCCTCCTCAAATGTATTTCGTCAGATTTGGGGTCTGAGTGCGATGCTCCGAAGGAACCTTCAATGATGCTATGTGTACTCGGTTTCTCCGAGTGGTTTGCCACTACACTCGCTGGGTATCATTCTAAGCAAGGATGCATAGGCTTGGCTCCTTTTATACTAAAGCCCAATCAAGTAACCGAAGCAAGATAGTATTGATGTAAAAAATAGCAGAGCATAGTATCTAAAGTTTCTCTGTCGCAGGAATGTTAGCTTCGCATCCCATACTCTCCCCCTTGCATTCATAGTATTTGCTAGATTTGTTTCATACAGTAATGCTAGCTGACAAATCAATGTGCTTGGACAAGTTTCTTGGTCCTGGATAAATATCGATTGCATAATGTACTGTCTATCTTCATACACAAACCAAGGAGAAGATTGTAGATACACATGAGCCACAGGCCAATAGTACTATGCGACCGCTCATCGTTGTACGCAATGGATCTCATTCTATCCGTACATCAATACCAAATCTTAAATTCCTTAGTTCTGCACTGAAAGTAGGTCCTTTCTATCGATGTTCATCCACTGGATGCGCATCACAGGGATGTTCTTACGTTTTCATTACCTTCGTGCCCCTGCAGCCTATGCCAGCGCATAGATAATTTCACATCCCCGCTTTCCCATACAAATGCTGTCCCACGGAGAATGTATAAGAATGATATTCACACAAACCTTAGCTAGAGGTCCGGTCGTCACCTGTTTGCCCTCCGTATGCATCATCGTCAGTCTTATGCTGACGAGTATCGAGATGTCTTGCACATCAAACAGTACACGCAAGTTTGCTACTATATTACGGAAGAGATACAGTCGTCGCGTACATGCATGTATTCTCTCTACTTCCAGTGTGGTAGACAGCACATTTTGGCTTATAGGTTGTTGGGACATCTGGTTTCCTCCGGAAGCAGGTCCTATAAGATATTTAACAGTGAGTGGAAATCTTGTGTGGGACCACCATTGCTGGCCTGCACTTGAGAAGTCAAGTACAGACACACAACACTCTGGTGTGTGTCGCGACGTGCACACCTCATACAAAGGTGTCTCACCTGGGTCCTCCAACTTCTGGCAGAAAATTGTCATACATCTTCCTACTACGTCATTCCTTCTGCATTGTGCATACATTTATCCAGGACCAAGTCGTCATGCGCAACGTATCCGTCATCATCGGATGTTCAAAATTGATCATTGTCGTACAGTTCATGACTACATCGCCTTCCTGATATAACACATCTTCACCATGAATGGTGTTGGAAGGAGTGTAATCCTCCATGAAACCCTGACGAATCAAGTGTCTGGATTGTCCTTGATGACTTATCCACTTCTTCTGTTCTTGAAATAATGCTAGGGACGACAGTCGGTATAAATCCTCAGCCTTTCTCAAGCATATACCCTCCTTGTGCCTCTTAAAAATAGACACTCACCATCAACTACTCATCATGTACACATGACTCTTATCGTACATCCAGCTGTCGCTCATCTACACGGGAAGGAAATCATCATCATAGCTATATGATATTTCAGAAAAAATCTCTACAAATATATACTAATAACAATACGTCTCTCTATGGAAAACTAGATTTAACCATGCATAACTCTGTCACTGGCACTCTGCGTTGCGTATCATGTACTTGTAAATAACAAACACCCTCATCAGTGTATATCGCCTTTGTAGCTATATCAAATAATCTGTCTATCTCTACCTACGATCTAAATATAACCTATAAACCATGGCATAAGCTAGACCATAAAGAAATGGTTAGTGATATATGACTAACCTTAGATGGTTAACTCGTAGTAAATCTCCATCCTAATATATGTGGTGAATATCGCCTCAAGATATCACCAAATGTACGTCAGCTGCATTTAATTCACGAAAACAAATAGTGGATCGGAAGATAGATCCAGAGCTAACAGTGGTACTTAAATATGGGTCAGTCCAATCATCACGCATGGTAAATCATCGTGTGTATACCATTTGTGATGACATTCTCAGATGCTGACATAGATGTAATCGTGTAAGACATCTCAGACAGTCATAAATACAATTGTCTCAGATGAGACGAGCACAGTATAGTGTATCTCTAAACCATCTGTGATCTGTAAACACTATCACTAAAGGTGTTCAAAATGCAGCGCAATATGGTGATGAAACTCATCACATACTGTTGCTTCAGTAAAACGGTATGTGATGAGGAAACTTAGTTCACCACAGATGGCGAAGTTCCCGTCAGCTCATAACAGATGGTAGCTTACTGGCCCGTTGAGATGTGACAAAAGACAGGCAGTGATAGACCTCCGTCGTGCTGTGATAAGACCATCTATGATGATCCATGTTTTGTAGTAACTGGCTAGCCTAACTGGCCATGGACCAGTGACGTTGCCGTATGGTAATCTTGGACCTGATTGTGGGAGTACGATCGGGCACCTAGCAATGGATTGTCCTGAGGTGTTAGAGTTAGAGTCTGTCCTATCCATGATGGAGAAGCTACTACCCGTCGTAGCACTGTTACGGTTCATGGTAAGAAACAATGGCATACGTGATGAAAACTATTACGCACTAGTACAGTTTGTCGAAACAAGCATCTAGACACCAATCCTAGATAGGTGTCGCTGGTTCGCCGATGGTGCCGTCCGAACAGTTCTCCGATAAAATCTGAATCCCAGACGGTTAAAAATAGGACACAGTCTCGGAAAATTCTGTCTGTGAAAACTTGGTTGCTTCTTGATGGATGCAATCTTTAGACGGATTCTAACAAAAAGCGTTGTTTGGGATAATATCCTAGAGTTAATCCAGAAAATCCCGGCTAGGATGTGTTACCAGATCCGAGACGGTTTTGTACAAAAACAACGCTAGAATTAGACTTGTTGTGGGATGGGGCAGGGGGTGCCCCGTGTCTGCCTTTGTTCCGAACGCCAACGGGCAACGGTTTAAGAAGATTACCTACTGCGAAACTCACGTCTACTCTTTTCCAGCATGAGACATGCAGAGCGCAGGTGCACAGGCGCGGGGTACAATGCGAGGGCAGTACGCGAGGTGCAAGCGCAGTGTGCAGGACGCGCTGGTACATGCAGCAGGTGCAGGGACGCGGTGTACGCGAAGCGTGCAGCACGGCGAGGTGCAAGAGCAGGTGGCGGACGCGGGGTTACAACGCGCAGGGCAGAGAGCGAGGTGCAAGCGCAGGTGCAGACGTGGGCGTAATTGCGCAGGTGCAGACGCGGTGGGTAACACATGAGCAGGTGACAGACGCGAGGGTGCAAGCGCAGGTGGCAGAGCGGTGTAACAATGCGCAGGTGCAGACAGCAGAGGTGCAAGCGCAGGGCAGAAGCGGTTGGTACATGCCGCAGGTGCAGACGCGGGGGGCAAGCGCAGGGCAGTAGTCGCGAAGGTTGCAAGCGCAAGTGCAGACGCGGGGTTGCAAGCGGCAAGTGCTAGACGCGGGTGTACAAGCGCCAAGTGCAGAAGCCGGGGTTGCAAGCGTAAGATGCAAAACGTGGGGTACAAGGCGCAAGTGCAGACGCGGAGTAACAAACACCCCGGGGGCAGGACCATCCACCACGTGACGTATCGTAAGGAATGTCTGTATCCGGACGCCACGTAGATGCTAGGGTATATGCTTCCTACCGGGGGTGGCGATAGAACATGGACCTGCGTTGGTGCCTTGCTCCCTGTCCGGTTAGGCGGACCGGGGGTAAGACCGTAACCTGCTGGCGGGGGGGGGGGGTATAGGTTGGCAGAATTGTTAATCCTGCCACGCGCCTCACGAGGTTTGTATGAATAGGGGGCACCCCCCAGGTGTGGGGGTACGGGAAGACAAGTTACATCTCACTTCTCAACTCGCCCAAAATTTCACTAGTAAGTGTTCACTCGCTGCTGCGCGCTCAGTCTCGCTATCCCCTGACGCACACCCGGGTGACCCAGCACTCAACGGGGGTGCCTCAAGTTCACTGTCGATATAAGCGTAGTCTGGACGAAGTGGCGCACCGTCCGTGGGGAACGCAGAGGAGAAGTCACGTGCAACGCAGCAGCACTTGAGCGCAGTGAGAATCATGCCGCCAAAGGCGAAAGAGAGTAGCAGCCAAGGGGAAGCCCGCGGGGTGGTGTTCTCTCAGCAGTGAGACCTGCGGTCAAGCGGGGAGAACCCAGGTGACTGTCGTGCGGGGGTTGTAGCGGCCCAAGCGGGCGATGGAACTCCGCGCAGCGTTCGCGGGACGCCCCGCCAGTCAGGTCACCCATAACGGATGTAGGCACCGTCGTGGGCCAACAGCCGTTGAAGTGGCTCGCCAGCGGCACCAGTGGAGAATGCCACTCGCTACTGTTGTAAGCGGACAGGTGGTGTCACGATCGCGCATATCGGTGGGCTTGTAAGCGGTCGCCCAGACCGCACCCGATGGATGAACCCTAAGCCGCTGTCCGCGTGCTGATCTGTTTCCGTGAAGCTTCTCGGGTTTACGCCCGGACGAGACCCCAGCCACACGCGCGCATGCGATCTGCTCCGAAGATTGGGTGTATCCCGGGGCGAACCCGGACCCGCGCCGTCTTGTCGATCTGCTCTCGGAAGCCGGGGGTGTACCACGGCGATACGCACTGGACAGTGCGCTGCGGCGTCTGCCTACGAGCCCGGGGTGACCCGGACAAACCCCTGGGACCACGTCGCGTTCGTTCGATTCTCCTGTCGAAGCCCAGGTGTACGTCCGGACGAACCCCAGGGACCGCGCGCCGCGTGGTCGCTCGAAGGCTCAGGGGGTACTTAGGGAGTGCCTCGCTCCTGGCATTTACCGCGAGCCGTAAAATCACGGCGGCCGGCAGCCTTAACGCCGGCGTCGCTCTGCGTGTTGGTAAACGTTTCCCGCATGCTGGGCTGTTGCACCAAGCTCCGGGCATACCGCGATGTAGACATTCCGCGAGCC
>JAGXJF010000731.1:0-130288 GCA_019208055.1 Stipa capillata | reverse complement strand
TCTTACATATCTGCTTATGGTTGATAGCTCACCTGTGTGACAGCTGCGTATTAATTTACATAACATATATTGCATGAGCTGTTAACCTGTCACACAGCCATCTAAACCTTGCAACCTGTTGAGTCTTAAATCTATAATCTGAGGAATAGAGTATTTTTAGTTAGCCTCCTATTCACCCCCCTCTAGTCAGCACCTGCGGTCCTTCAATTGGTATCAAACTTCTCCTAGTGACATGTTCATAATGGTATGTGCTAACTCATCATCACCTACATGAATGAAATAAATCCTATTAGGAGTCATTAGTTTCATCAAATTGTACGTCACATGACTCTTCAATTGTAAGTGGTGTATTTTTGAAGACTCGGTAAGCATAGGGCATATCCAAGAAATAATCATTCGTCACATTTAGGAGCAAATTTAGAAAGACATTGCTTCTTGCTAAGGATATAACATTTGCTCTCAAAGATGCGGAAGTAGGATACATTTGGCTTCCTCCTGGTGATGACCTCGTACAACATCTTCAAGATTCGATGAAGATACAAGCGATTGATGGCTTGACATGTGGTGTTGATAGCATCCGCCCAAAATAGTTGGAAGTCTTGTATTCATCGAGCATTGTCCTCATCATCTCAATGAGTGTGCAGTTCTTCCTCTCCACCACTCTATTTTGTTATGGTGTGTAGAAGGAGGAGAACTCATACTTGACACCTTTTTCATATAGAAATTCTCAAATGTTGGTGTTCTTGAATTTGGTCCCGTTGTCACTCCTCACATTTTTTATCTTCACCTTGAATTCATTTCGAGCTCTTCTTACAATTTTCTTGAAGATCTTGTGTATCTCTCCCTTGTCATGCAAGATAAATATCCAAGTGTAGCAAGAAAAGTCATCAATAATAATGAATCCATATGAGTTACCTTTTATGCTCACATAGGTAACGCGATCAAACAAGTCCATGTGAAGAAGTTCGAGTGGCTTGATTGTTGTCGTGACGTTCTTCACGGGATGTGGTGAAAGGATCGTAGGTGCCGACTAGAGAGGGGGTGAATAGGAGGCTAAACAAATTTTAAATAATTTATTCTCTTTGTCTAAATTAAGGCTTAACAGATCAATAGGTTGAGCTAGCTGTGTGACAGGTGAGCTACACAGGCACTGTATGATCTGTAAATTAACAAGCAGCTGTCACACAGGTGGCTAACACAGGTAAATAGAAAGCCCTAAACAGATGTGCTAGATAGATGGCTGTGTAACAGATAACTGGCGCAGATAACAGATAAGAGATGCAGCAACTGTGACACAGCTATGCTAACATAGGCAAAGAGAAAGAATTGCAGCTAGATTGAGAATAACAGCAAATCACACTAGCATGCAAATCACATAGGCAAGTAAGTGCTGAAGGTAAAGTACTCAGGGAGACAGGGAGTTTTTCACCGAAGTTCCCACTCTCTTTTCAGAGATGGTACGTCTCCGTTGGAGAGGCTACTCTGAGGAGCTCGCCAGCACCAAATCATGCTTGTTCTCTGAGTACCTAAGCTTTCAGGTCTCTTTCACTTGCTTGTGGAAGTCCTTTCGCCTTGCAGCAGGTAGACTTCAATCACCTTCGCAGACTACTGCAACAGCCCACATAAGCTTGGGTGGTTGCAGCAACTCCTATGCCTGTCTAGGAGTAGACGCTCCAAGAAAGAATCTGCAACAAAGACTCTTGGAGGAACCAGTGCTCTCAGTGCTCAAAGCTCTATCTCACACTTGAACTAAGGCTTGGATGATTTGCTTCTGTTCAGGAGAAAGAGGTTTGCAACGGTCAAAATGGATTGGCAAAGGTTATACAAAGGTTGAGGTCAGAGACCTCCCCTGATCCTCTATATATAGAGTCCACAGGCACCTGACCGTTACTCTCATGCCACGTAGGATTAAGTGGGTCACCGGTGACAGGCACCGGTGACACAGCCAATCACTCCGCACAATGGTAACTGGCTCAGACAGACCGACACCTGTGTCACCAGAGGCTGACACAGGTGAAACCCTAACTGACGTAACCTCACTACTTAGCCCGGTCTTGGCACACTACATGCCCTCAGCGCACTAACTCTTAAGCCTAATAAGGAGAGAATCTCCAACAATCTTCTGACTCAGCAGACAGACTATTGCAGTGCAGTTCCCTTAGTATTTACAAGCTCTCCCCTGGCACAGAGATGTACCTGAGTCGTAGAATGGTAGTTCACCTGTGACACAGCTGTGCCACACAGGTAACTTTGGCTCTGGGGTTTTAGGATGCTAGCACAACAGTGTGCTAGCACAATCTAGTTTCACACTTGTGCAAAACTGTTGTTACAGGACCACTGACCTCAAGGCATCAGTGCCACTGTCCAACACTCTAAGCACTTTGAGCATAAGGAACTCCAAAAAATCAATGCTACTTCATCCTTCTTAATAGTACAGGTGCTTCCTAAGGACTCAAGAAAACTAGCAAACCTAGGCTTCAGCTTCCACCAACTGTAGCACGGCCCTTGACGCATCAAGCCACCATCACCTTGCTTGCAACTCCTTGCACAGCACTGGCTTCTTCACAGCTATGGCACAGCTGCCTAGCGCAACCATCTCCTTGTCCTGGAAACCACATTTGTACATTTTGGGTGGTCATCCTTTTTTGGATGACTCCTCTTCATGGAATCTACTTATCCTGCTTACACTCAATGTAAACATTAGATTCCAGTTTGGGGCCTAGATGCTCTTTCATGTGGGCCATTGACTTGCTTCCCAGCTTGGCATGTGCTACAAAGGAGATCTTTGTCGAAGGTCATGATCTTGACACCAAATATGTGATCACCCTTGAGAAGCTTGTTGACATTCCTCATCCCCACATGAGCCAACCTCATATGCCATAGCGACCCTAAAGAAGACTTTGCTACTAAGCATGTTTGTATACAAGAACTGTTAAAGAAAAATCAACCAATTAGAGATTACCTTTTCTAAAACCTTGGAGATTAATGAGCGACCATGCTTAGTGAAGTTCCACTCAAGATTAAAATCACAAAGTTGAGGTACGGATAACAAGTTATAGCTCAAAGATATCACAAGTAAGACATTGGAAATAAATAAGTCATTTGAGATAGCAATTTTACCTAATATTGTTACCTTGCATTGCATTGTCACCAAAAGTGACATTTTCATGTGGGGATCCTTTGCTATCAAATGATGTGCATGTCTTTTCCTCTGGTCATGTGGTTGTGCATCCACGATCAAGCACCCAACTCTTCCCGTCGGAGATGTAGTCTTACAAAATAAATTAGCTTTGTGTTGAGCTACCCATACCTGTTGGGTCCTTAAGAGGTAGATACAAGATACTTGTGCACCAAAATAGAACTTTTCCTAACATGATCTCCAATTTTAGCACGAACAAATTTGGCTTGGACCTTATCATACTTGCCCTTCCTAAGCACATAAGATGCATCAAAATGACCAACAAGGTTAGGATGACTCCTTTTAGCCAAATGACCCTCAAAGTTGGGAGTTTTCACATGCTTCCCTTTTGCTTGCACATACTTGGTCTTGGCGTATTGTCAGGGTGTCCATGTCTTACCATTGTCGTTGAAGTTCTCCTTTTGGTAGCTCAAAATATCCTTGAGAGTCTTACTAACATTGTAGCATTTGAGCAATCCTTATTAGAGTTCGGCCTTTCAACCTAGCATTCTCACTCATAAGTGTTGCCTCACATCATATGGGGTTAGACGCACTAGCAACATCAACATGGGAAATAATATAAAAATCCATGAACATTGAAGCACACTTAGAATATGGTATTTCAACACTTTCTTGAGATACAATGGATTGCTTGTCAAGGAGAGAGAGATGCTTGCCCTTGAGTATATCCTGAGATACCTTAAGAGTTTTAAAATCTTGTTTCTTCTTGATGAGCTGAAGACCAAGATTTTCATGAGTACTCCTAAGCTCCTCATGAGATCCATGAAGTCTACGATGTGCGGCATTGAGCTCCTTGTACTTAAGAGTCAAGTCTTTGTTCTTCTCTTTCTTCCTCACAAGCAACACCTCTTGCTTTTAAAGAGACAACATGAGCATCATAGCTAGGCATACTCAAATCATCAAGATCACAATTATGCAAATGATCACCACTATCATCATAGGTAGGAGACTTGGTGATTTGTGATATCTTTGACCCCTTGTCGCTTGAGTGATTGAAGAGGGACTCAGCAGGTCTTGTCATGGTGATGTCGACGATCCCTTCATCCTTATCAAAGTCGGAGTTGGAACATGATTCATTGGAATCCCAATCGATCAATGTGAACTTGATTTTTGTAATTATTCTTCTCAACGAACTTGCCCTTTACATGATGCTCATTCTTCTTGTACCCATTTTTCTTATCCTTGTTGAGACAATTAGTGTGAGAGTCTAGTTTCAACTACTAGACCCCCCGTGTACATCCTCATCAGTCCAAGATCACGCTGACGGTACACAGGAGAAATGAATAACATTGCATGCATTCAAAGTTAAAACTTAATTTGAGTACGATATGCCACATGGCTTACAAACAACCCTGTCTTCACAACATTATTACATCAAAGAAACAAAGGAAACAAAAGCGAAGCGGCTCCATCCGTGCCACAGGCAGTTGACGGAGGCCACGCGACCTACTCTTCGGGATCATCGTAGAAGAAATCTTCATCGGCGCCTTCTTCAGCATACTCCTCTGCACACCACCACAACAAAACATGCTCGATGAGTACTTCGTGTACTCAGCATGCCACCTGGCGGCAGATGGTCCTACCATACTATATGCAAGGCTTCAAAGGAAGGCTTTATGGTTTAGTTGCGTAAAGCAATATTTTAGTTAAATTACTATAATATATTCGAAGGCAGCATTTTGATATAAACTAATTTTAATATCAGGGGTGTTTTTCATCATGTGTGGTACACGACCAACACATTCGAGCAAGAGACCCCTACCTTAGCTCGACCATAGGTACCATTAGCAAAGGGATAGAGGGAAATAGCAAGGGGGAGAGGGACAGGTCATTTTCATCAAGAATGAGCCACGTCTTGTCCATAACCGTGGACACGGCTAATCGACTATTTTGACACTCTGCAGAGTTTGTACACTTTACCCACATGACACAATCTCGTCTTGTTGCCACTGACCATCGCTAGCATAGTACACACCCTTCGGTGTACTGGCAGGGAGATTGTGACGAGGTCTTTTAGCTAGATCCCCCTAAGGTGTGACATGCTCACCAGGTCTGGGCCGGAGTTGAAAGTACATCCCCACACTCCGGTCCCCCCCATCTGCGCCGAGGGTCCTCGTAGCTACGTCCACCCCTTCTGCGGTACGGTGACATCGGCACCATAGGCTGACTAACCTACTTGACCAAGCCAGTGCTCAAATAGCATGTGGTTGTACTGTTATCACAATTCTCCAACTTCAAGACTTCGGTCTTAAGCGGTACGGATGACCAATGGTTCCTTTAAACTGGCCTTTTGCGGGTAGGACAACCATTTGCTCCTTCAACATTGATTCAGCTATAGCCCGCACCATATTAGATGGTAAGTTTCACAAAGGAAACATCAGGCATCCAGCCCTAGCTCAGTGAGCTCAACAAGTTTCAACAAGGATCATCGATCCAAAATTTATTCCTCCGTAGAGGCAAATCAAAACAACCTAAAGATATATTTAAGCATGGCTAAGCATTTATCTACTCTATTCAAATTAAAAACCTATTATTCTACTCAGGGTAACAAGTATTCAGGGTGACAAGCGGAAAAGGTAAACGTGTGTCAATCGACACGCTAGCTACTGGATTAAAATAGCATGCATATTTGCAATTGACAAAATATAATGACTTTCAGAAATATAGGATCAAATATGATCAAGAAAAAGGGGCATGCCTTCGTGGTAGTACTCTTCTTCTTCAGCTGCTTCGGTCGCCGGGTCGGTCCCTTCACTCCCTAACGTCGCAACGTAGTAAGAGCGAAACAATTAAATACCAACTTTTAATAAAACATTTCAGAAAGCAACACGAAAGAGAGAAGCACGACGAAGGTAAGATGTGGATGGAATGGAACGATGTCGCGATAGCATCATCGCGACGAAGATAGAAGCTAGGTCTATTGCTAGAAAGTCCTTAGTAGGTCTTCTAACATTGGCCATAAACCATATATACATAATATATATATATATAACATACTATATATCCCCTTCGAGGTATTAGTATAGATTATTATACAAACATACACAACATATACCCTAACATACTATTTTTCACGACAAAAGGTATAATAACTCTACGATTAACCATAAATAAATATTTAGGTGAATCCTAAACATTTATAATGGATAATAATAGTAAGAATTAATTTATAACATAAAACCACAATTACACATGCTTTTCTATTATTTTAAAGACTAGAATTTAATCACAAAGCTAATTTTTACTATTAGCATAAGCTAGCTAAGCATGGATCAACTTAGGGTGTGTCTACAATACCTAAATAGAACCAAAAGAATTCAATTATAATATTAAATCTGATCATTATTTAAATAAAGCATTTTCTATCATTTCTAGTATCACAATTATATAGAAAATAGTGATTAACATTATTAAACCATAAAAATGGGTTATCATGATATAATACCAATTTCAGAGACATTTCATGTTTAAAAGGGTTCTGGAAATGTATTTTTAAATGATAAAAACTATTATTCTAAACATGAAAATGACTTTAAAAGCATTATGAACCATTATCTAATTATGCTAAATGGTTTCTCATGACTTGACACCATTCTTATAACATAACATGATTTATTGGGTACTGGAGATGAATTTTTACATGCTAAAACAGATTTATAAAGAAACTATTACTAAAAAGCATTTAAATATACATTTTAAATAAACCTAGAGCATTTCCTGATTTTTATAGCTCAAACCATTGCAAGAAAAAGGTTTTAATTTACATGGTAAATAAGTTCTGAGGTTCTATGATCCTAGGTAAAAATTGGATATAAATAACAGAAAGAATTTCTATTTTTAATAATTAAAACAGAGCTTATTTTAATTATAGGAAATTCTACACAAGTCCAAAAATTATGAAAATTTACGAAGATGTTCCTTAGTATACTAGTGATCTACTGGAAAAGAAATAATTTCAAAATAATCATTCAGTACAAAGTTAGCTTAGTAGAATTTTATCCAAATTTGAATATCATTTAAAATCTAGTGGTCGGATAAAAATCCGATTGCACCAATGGACTCATGGGGTTCTAATGGTTCCATTTTAATACTAAGATCAAAGATCGGACATGGTTTAAATGTGTGCAAAAACTTGGACAGAGGTTGTGCATGAGGTACCGTTCACGCGAGCTACTGTTCATGCTACAGTAACAGAGAGGGGAAATGACCCAACACTTGGCTGCACAAAGGAGGTGATGTAGAGGCAAAATTGGTTGAGGCAAAACGTCATAAACGCTAATGGGAGTCTACCACTGAGAGGGATTGGAGAGGGGCTCACCGAGGGTGGAGAATCGAAGGAGAGAAGAGGTTCGCCAGAGTTGGGGAAGAAGCTCGCGGTACAGGCGACTTAGTGGACGAAGCTCGTGTTTGCTTGCGGTAGAAGATGTGTGACATCGTCGGGAAGCTCCTAGTAGCAACACCTCGGTGTGGAGTGCGTCGTGGTCGCCGGAATTCCTCGCCGGAGTTGTCGCCGGAGTTGGAGAAGAAATGATGAGAAGAAAATTTGAGAGGAAAATCAAAGGAGAGAAACATGGGAGATGAAGCTCTTTTTATAGGGGAGGAGCATATAGGTGAGAGGTCAGGATTCGCATTGATAATGGCTGAGGAAAACGCCGGGATTAATCACTGGAGAAATGGCCGGATTTAAACGAAAAATGTCGACGGCGGCGCTGGTGCATGTGCGTTACGCACGGCACTCACCCGTGCTGGCCGCTCGGTTGCCAGTCGAGCGCTGCGGCTAGGCGTGGCCTGGCTGGCTGGCCTAGCAGGCCGGCCCAGCAGCGCAGCCTGGTGGCCCAGGCAGGAGGAGAAGGCTGGCCTTCGGGCCGGCCCAAAGGGGAGAGGAGGCCGGCCAGCCTGCCGGCCCAGGAGGGAGGGGGCGGCAGCCGGGGGGACGCCGGCCCAGGTGGGGCCCAAAGAGGAGAAAACGGGCCTGCCAGCCCAAGTTGAGATTGAAAAGAAAATGAAAAGCATTTTTGAATAAAATAAATGCAAAAATTCAAAAGAGGCTTTTAAAAATAACAAAATACTTCCGAAAAATCTCAAAAAATCCAATAAATCAATTTAAGCATGAGGAACTCAATAAAAAATACTTTTAGGACAAATTTTCAAAAGATGATCAAATGAAAATTCAAAAACATCACTTATAGCTCTCAAATTAATTCAAAACCTTGAATTAATTTGAAATAAAAACCAAATAAAATACACATCGATAATTACATAGTTGCACATCCTCTTCTCTTTTTTAAATAAAAATTTTTTCAAGCTCGTAAAATTGAGGATGTTACAATTAGCGATGAAGTGTCCCATCTTGCCGCACTCGAAACATATACTATTGGTGAGTTTCTTCGTTGTATCCTTCAAGTATTTGTGGCTTCTTTTTTTTGCCGAAGACGCCTTTCTTCTTGAACATTTTAGAGAATCTTCTCATAAATAAGGCGATATCATCTTTATCAAGTCCTTCCTCTTCATCATCACTTGAGTCATCATCAACGACATGCTTGACCTTTAAGACAATGTACTTCTTGATGCTTTCGTTGGAGGCTACAAGCTCTTCCTTGTCTTGGATTGACGCCTCATGTGTAATGATGTAATGATTCATCCAAGTACCTCGGTGAAGTCAATTGCTTAAAGTCATCTTTCTCACAGATGAGCATCATCAAGTACTCATACTTGGGTGAGAGGAATCGTAGCATTTTCTTGACGACGAAATGGTTTGTTGATCTTCGTGCACCCAAGAGACTTGAACTTGTTCATAATGTGACTGAGACGTGTGAACATTTCTTTCACACTTTCATTCTCCATCATGGTGAAGCGATTCAGTTTAGACTCCTTGATGGAAGAAGTTCCATCGTGGATCTCCATGAGCGTGTTCCATATGGTCTTGGCGTCCTCAAGCGTGCTCACTCGGTTTAACTCATTCGGGCTCAATGCATTGAAGATGGTATTCGTCGCTTAGTGACGATGACATAGCACCCAGGTATCATCAAGGAGGACAAAGCCGGCCCCCCTGGACATAGGGAGGGCCGGGCCGACTGCTCGGAGTCCGACTTCTACACGGGGACGCATCATCAACTTGGAGTACAAGACATAAACACCCGATATCTCGAGTTCCAGTTGTAACCAATTAGGAGATCTATTTGTAAACCGATCCGGGCTCATGTAACTCTATCATTGCCGCCTATATAAGGCAGGGAAGGGATCCCCTGATCGGTAGAAGCTCTACACATAGGCGATACACAAACATACCCTAGCAACCTAGAGAGGTCCTCTCGAGGTCTTGCTCCATGCGGTACACAAGCAATACAATCCACTCAACATAGGACATAGGGTATTACCTCTTCCCAAGAGCCTAAACCTGTATAAACTCTGTGTCCCATGTGCACCCATCTAAATCTACTACGCATACGCTGCCCCATGTTCATTATTACCGAATCAAAACACCAACAGTTGGCGCGCCAGGTGGGGGAGGTGCGCATAGATCCATCTGAACAGATCCAGATGGGTTCCTCAAACGGCAATGGCGACTTCGCTCCGAGCCGAATCATGAGTTTTGGCCCCCAGGACTCTGTCACTGACCCAGGACAGGTTTTCCGATTCGGAAAACTGGACTTCATCGCCGACAAGCTCGGCAAACTTTGCCTCTGCGGCTTGGCTTCCAGCCAGTCGGCGGAGGCTTCACCGTCTTCCCCACTGGGATTCTCTTCTAAGTCGACGACTTTGGCGGCCATCTCCGAGGACGAAGTTACGCAAAAATTGGATCTACTGCTTGAACACGGGTTCTTACCCATCGAGCAGGGATCCAGACTGGTTGGCACGATCGAGTCCCTCTTACCCGTCCTGGACTACGACTTGGGCGGCCTCGAGTGTTCGGGAAGCCACCATCCTTCTCGGGAGGTCTTCATGGATGACTCAGATGCGCTGGCAAACAACGGTGACCAGTCAATCCCCATCACGGATCAGACCCCCGATCAGCTAGAAGCCACCTGGCTCCATCTTATTGCCAAGGAGGAGATATTGGCCGAGCAGCAGACCTCGCTCGCCAGCATGAGGAACGACAGCGTAACAAGGACATGCGGGACCAAGGGCGCCAGGTTAACAACGCACTCCGCATGCGTGAGAGAGACGGCATCCAGATATTTCTGCTTCCCAGTCACAACCTCGTCGCCACCACGGTGGCGGCACGCACCATCAACATCCCCGAGGGCACCCCGGGTTACGACGATCTCCGACGGCTCCGAATCCTTATGGAAGAGGCACTCTCCAGCAGGCCGTGATCTTCGAGGTCCACGCAGCTTCTCCTACGAGCACCAGGAGCCGGTGCTCTTCCCCGCCAGAGAACCCACGTGCCACAGAAGGTCGCCGCACCAGCCTAGAGCTTCATCGCCCCGCTGGGTCGGTTCGTAGCCAACTCGGACCAGACCGCGATGCACGGGACACTCTCGAGGCAAGACACCGCGCTCGTCACGGCACGGGGAAATACGATCACCCGCCGGGTCGGTACATAGCTGACTCGGACCAGACCGCGACGTATGGAACACCCTCGAGGCAAGACGCTACGCTCATCGCGGCATGGGGAGATACGGTCACGACGGTCACCACATCGATAGTGACGATTGCCGCGTTACTAGCCAGCGCCGCTCTCCGACTCCTCCCGGCATGGCCTACGCAGGCCCGAAGGCATTCGGCCCTCGCATCCACAACGTCATTTTCCCGCCATGATTCCGAGTCATCGGCATTGACAAGTACACAAGCGAGACTTGGCCAGACATCTGGTTAGCCGATTACCACATGGCATGCAGGACCAATGGAAGCAACGATTATGTCGCGATCCACTACTTGCCCCTATTCTTACCCGACTCAGCCCGAGCTTGGCTCACCAGCTTGCCTCAGGGCAGCATCTAGTCCTGGACCGACCTTGAGACCCTCTTCGTGAACAATTTCCAGGGCACCTACAACAGCCCTGGGAACACGTGAGATCTCCACAGTTGTATCCAGGAGGTGGGCGAGACCCTCAGAGAGTACATCCAACGCTTCTCCAAAAAGAAGAACTCTCTGCCGGAAGTCCGGGAGGGCGACGTCATCACCGCTTTCACCAAAGACGTTCGAAGAACGGAACTCATCCACAAGATTACGTGCAAGGATCCCCAGACTATGCACGAGCTCTTCGATATCGCTAACAATTTCGCAACTAGCGAGGAAGCCGTTCGCAGTTCGACCAAGGACGACAAGGGGAAAGGCAAGGCCCCCGAGTCCCCCAAAACGAAGGATAATCTCGAGTCGCCTAAGAAGAAACACCGGAAGCGCAAGAATGGAGACCTCATTGCCGCTGTCAAGCGTGATCCGCAGCACCGTCCTCAGCGCGGTAATGCCACTTTCGAGGAGATGATGGGCTAGCCGTGTCACTTGCACGGGCCGAAGTCAAACAACCTCACACGTGACTGCAATCTCCTAAAGAAGCTGAACAAACCTTCTGCTCCTAGCTAGAGCAGGAAGGAGCCTCCTCCGGATGGGGGCGCCAAGTTCCCAAAGGAGATTGCATGCCTCATGATCTTCGGCGGTCCGAGTGGTTACGAGTCCAAGCATCATCAGAAGCTCACGGACCGCGAGGTCAACACGATCGAGCCGGCTGTGCCCTGATACCTCCGATGGTCCGACTCCGTAAGCTCCTTCGACCGCTCGGATCATCCCGACTACATACCCCACCCTGGAACGTTCCTCTTGGTGGTGGACCTAATCGTCCACGGCATCCGCCTCACCAGGGTCCTCATAGATGGAGGGAGCGGCTTGAAAATCCTCTACGTCAAGACCCTGGACGACATGAAGATCCCCCGCTCAGAGAGCAAGCCCACCGGCGCACCCTTCCACGGGGTTGTGTCGGCAAGCTGGCAAGACCACTCGGGCAGATCGTTTTGGCAGTCACCTTCGGCACACCCGATAACTTCCGGACCGAGACCCTCACTTTTGAGGTCGTCGACTTCCCAGGCTCGTATCATGCTATCCTGGGGCGTCCCTGCTATGCCAAATTCATGGCCGTTCCTAGCTATGTCTACCTGAAGCTCAAGATGTCAGGTCCCCACGGGATAATAACGGTACAAAGAAACTTCCAGCACGCTTACGCATGTGACCTGGAAAACTGCAACCTCGTCGCGGCTCAAATCGCGGCAGCCGAGCTTGACAGCCTCAAGTCCGTTGTGGTCAACGAAGCACCCCCAGCCAAAAAGACTTCAGCATCGTTGTCATTCCAGTCGACGCGGGACACCAAGACGGTCCAGATCGATCTGGAAGACCCCTCCAAGACGGTGCAGATCGGGACTGCGCCCAGCGACAAATAGAAAATGCGCTCGTCAGCTTCCTCCACGACAATCGGGACGTCTTTGCATGGACATCCTCTGACATGCCTGGAGTCCCGAGGGAGGCTACCGAGCACGCTCTAAACGTTCGGCCGGACGCCAAACCGGTCAAGCAGCGCCTGCACCGCTTTGCTGAGGACAGGTGCAGAGCAATAGGAGAGGAGATAGCCAAGCTTCTGTTAGCTGGCTTTATTAAAAAAGTGTACCATCCCCACTGGTTAGCGAACCCAGTTCTCGTTCACAAAAAGAATGGGAAATGGAGGATGTGCGTTGACTCCACGAGCTTCAACAAAGCATGTCCCAAAGATCCCTTCACACTGCCTCACATCGACCAGGTGATTGACTCCACTGTCGGCTACGAAATTTTGTATTTTCTCGACGCCTACTCGGGCTACCATCAGATCAAGATGAAGAAGGACGACGAGATCAAGATGTCGTTCATCACTCCATTCGGGGCCTTCTGCTACGTCTCCATGCCTTTCGGTTTGAAGAACATCGGTGCTATGTACCAATAGTGTATACAGCGCTGCCTCCAAGGACAGATTGGCAGGAACGTGCAGGCCTACGTCGACGACGTGGTGGTCAAGTCCAAGAAGAAATAGGATCTCCTGACAGACTTGGAGGAAATATTCTCCAACCTTAGGCGATTCAACATGAAGCTCAACCCAGAGAAATGCATCTTCGGAGTTCCTTCAGGAAAGCTACTCGGCTTCATCGTTTTCAAGCGAGGAATCGAGGTTAACCCAGAGAAGATCGATGCCATCATCAAGATGGGGCCACCAAAAAGCCTCAAGGATGTCCAAAGGCTAACTGGGTGCATGGCGGCCCTCAGCCGATTTATTTCTCAACTCGGTGAAAAGGCCCTACCCCTCTACAAGCTCCTGAAGAAGTCGGACACCTTCTCCTGGACATCTGAGGCCCAAGATGCCCTCGACGGCCTGAAGAAGCTCCTGACCACATCCCCGGTGCTGGTTTCCCTGATACCCAATGAATCGCTGCTTCTCTACATCGCAGCGACTACCCAGGTGGCTAGCACTGTCTTGGTCGTTGAGCGCTCCGAGCCGGGCCACATCCAGAAGGTTCAGCGGCCAGCCTACTTCATTAGTGAAGTGCTTTCCGAGTCCAAGGCACGGTACCCACAGATACAAAAGATTATCTATGCGGTGTTCATAACGTCTCAGAAGCTAGTCCACTACTTCAAAGGACACCCGATTTCAGTGGTCAATTCCTTCCCAATCGCCAATGTCATCAACAATCGTGACGCCACTGGAAGGATTGCTAAGTGGGCAATAGAACTAATGGCATTCAGCATAGTTTATGCCCCACACGGCCATCAAGTCCCAAGCTCTTGCTGACTTCGTGGCCGAGTGGAAGGAAGTCCAATCTTCGCCCTCTGTCATCGACCTCAAACATTGGACGCTCTATTTTGACGGTTCACTGATGCTTCAGGGTGCGGGGGCTGGCATCGTGCTCATCTCTCCGAAAGGGGAATGCTTCAAGTACGTGCTACAGATCCATTTCCCGGCGTCCAACAACGTCGCTGAGTATGAAGCCTTACTACATGGCCTACGCATTGCGACCTCACTCGGAATTCGCTGGCTCCTCGCCCGTGGAGATTCCGAACTGGTGGTCAGGCAGGTCATGAAGGCATGGTCGTGCAGAGACCCCGTCATGGAAGCTTATTGCCAAGAGGTGCGCAAGCTTGAATTCAAGTTCGACGGCCTCGAGTTCACGCATGTCCTCCGCCGAGACAATGAAGCTGCAGACACACTTGCCAAGCTGGGGTCCAATCGGAATGTCGTCCCGGCCGGAGTTCTCTTCTAGGAGTTGCATGCGCCCTCCATCAAGATGGAGACAGTGCCCGAGACCGAAGAACCACACCCTGAGGGATCCGATAGTATTCAATAGACTATGCAAGAGGTCTTGATCATCAATCCCAACTGGACGATGCCCTTCCTCGACTACATCCTACGGGACACGTTCCCACAGGATCCGACCGAGGCACGATGCCTTGCGAGGCGTGCTAAGGCCTACGTCATAATCGAAGGCGACCATTACAAGAAGAGTACCTCCAGAATTCTCCAGCGGTGCATATCTCAAGACCAGGGGAAGCGGCTGCTGCACGACATTCACTCGGGAGTCTGCGGGCACCACGCAGCACCGAAGTCGCTAGTCTGGAAAGCCTTTCGACAAGGTTTCTACTGGCCGATCGCCATCTCAAATGCTGAGCACATTGTGTGCACCTACGAGGGATGCCAATACTTCTCCAAGTAGATTGAAGCCAAGCCAGTTGCCATGATCACGGCAGAGCGGGCCGTCGAGTTCTTCCTGGACATTGTGTACCGATTCGGCGTCCCCAATAGCATCATCACGAACAATGGCACTCAGTTCACCAGCGGTGCCTTCCTACAATTCTGTGACGACTACAACATTGGCCTCAGCTTCGTCGCAGTGGTACACCCACACACAAATGGGCAGGTTGAGCGTGCCAATGGTCTGATTATGCAAGGCATCAAACCTCAGATCTTCTAGCGCCTAAAGAATTTGCGGGCAAGTGGGCAGCAGAGTTGCCCTCGGTGCTCTGGAGCCTACGAACTACACCCAACCGGTCAACCAATTACACCCCTTTCTTCATGGTATATCGAGCCGAGGCAATACTGCCAACTGATCTAGACCACGGGTCCCCGCGCATCCGTGCTTACGCTGGGGACCAGTCAGAGGAAGCAAGACAAGACGCTATTGACCAGCTTGAAGAAGCACGAGAAGTCACTTTCCTTAGGTCAACCAAATACCAGCAGGGCTTACGGCACTATCACAGCCGGCACATACACGGGCGCGCGTTTAACGTTGATGACCTGGTCCTGCATCGAGTCTAGTCCAACAAGGGCAAGCACAAGCTCTCACCATCGTGGGAAGGCCCGTACATGGTCGCTGAAGTAGTACGCTCGGGGGCTTACCGGCTGAAGGATAAAGATGGCAACCTTATCATTAATGCCTGGAACATTAAACAGCTACATCGCTTCTATGCTTAAGCTTTGTACTTCCATATTTTAAGTATGGACAAATGAATAAAAATTTCTTTGCTCCATCTGAGCAACTCTTGGGGTTTCCGATTGGCCTGCTATGTATGCTCACGGCTACGCATAGTAGACACTCGGGGGCTACACCACACTGAGTGCGCCTGAGAGCACTCGAGCTTTTCTCCTTCAACAATTATTTTAGTATTGTGTAAAAAGTTCGGTGTTAACTCTTCGTCTTCGATCGCCGGTCTACGCCACAACCCTGAGCTACACGGGAAACAGCCCACGGCTAATCTCTATGCAATGGGGGCTACGACAAGTCGGCAAGAGCACACACAAAGGGCTAACTTACACACGAACGAATTCTTACGAAAGAAGAAATTAGTAAACACAGAACAAGTAAACCAAAACATGCATAAGCTAGTTACACTCGGCCTTTCTGAGTACTTCAAATGTATATGGAATGGTTCACTCGTTTTATTCCTACTTCTACAGGACAACGCTGTCAGTGATGGTGTTCGCCGCAGATTGGACCTCCTCCATCAGCGTGGGAACCTCTTCATCGGTGGTGTCGGTGGCAAGTCCTTCCCCGATCGCTCCCATGTCGAGTGATGGGTAGTGGGACTTCGCCACTACAAGCAACAACTGGGCTCCGGCCCATGTAGACTCCTTCAGCAAAGCCTTCGCCAGATCAGGCACACGCTGAAGACGCTCCACGACCACCTTCACGTGGTCCGGAGTTGGGTTGGCCTCCCAGAGGGCGTCGCAGGCCGTCCAAACAGCCGCCTTCAAGGACCCGGCCGTTAGATGCGCTGTCTCAAGGCGCGTCTGAAACACTGTGAAGGCAACAAAGCTACGTCAGCAATGTATTTGGCAGGCTCCAACTGAACAGATATGGGTTGGGGGCTTACTAGCGGCGACATCCTGAACCCTCTTCAGTGAGGACTCGGTGGCGGCCTTCTCCTCGTCAAGCTGCTGAGCATGAACCCTCATCGCCCCGAGCTCTTCCTTGAGCTTGACGGTGGCTTCAAACTCCTTCTTAAGCTTGGAGGCCTCGTCTTCAGCAGCTACAGAAGACGTTACAAATAGTCAGTACAGCAAAAGTAGAAGTGACCAAAGAAGTTCGAGCTCATTACCTTGAGCTCAAGCAGCCTCGTTGCGGACGTCCCTCTTCAGGGATTCAACCTCGCCCTCCCGCGCGACCACTTGCTCCTGTGTCACGTGGAGGGTGCCGAGTCGGTCGAAGGCGGGAAGCTTGTCTTGAAGGAACTCGGTTATATCTCTGGACCTCTTGATTAAACTCTGCATAAATGATAAAGGAAGTTAGTTACTCAAAAAAATCATCAAGAGCCTCCGCTCGGTTCTATGAACCGAGTGGAGGCTCGGGGGCTACAACCACTGGGTGCACTGATCGTGCCCCCAGTGCGAAATCTACAGGCTAACAAAGAACCTCCGCCCGACTGCTCCAGTCGGCCGGAGGCTCGGGGGCTACTCCCCAGTGGATGCACCATCGGCACACTCACGGCAAAAAAGAAGAGAAGAAAATACAAGGACAAAAAACATACCTTCATCAACGGCTGAAGCTTGCTGTTTACTAGGTTGGCGCTCTCCTTTACAGTCTTGAGACCTTTCTTCAAGGTCTTCAACAACTCTGGGAGCTGGTCTCCGAGTTGGGTGGCGGTGCCTATTGCCTCCTCCCACTCTTCCAACTCCCGGACGTCATCGATCTCCCACAGGACTTCATCTCACTTCGAGAGGTTCATCTGGCGAACCCGAAGCAACTAAAAGTCCACGTGGAAGCCCAGCGGAGGCGGCGGCACGCGTTCAACATCGATCTCCTCCACCGGCAGCACTAGGGCCCCCTTGGGACGTGGCGAGATGATTCGCGTCACCCCCGACTGGGACCCGCCTTCTCGGTTGCAGTGGGAGCTTGCGCTCCAGTGCTGGACTCCTCCGGCTGATGGGCAGGCGATGGGGTCGGGGGCGTACCGTCCTGTCGGGAAGGCTGCTGCGGTGAAGAGACGCTGGCAGCTCTCAGGGTAGATGACGGCGGGGAGTCTGACCCCACCGTGCCTTCGCCTTGACCGGATCCCTGGGCACTCGGCTTGCCCCTTGGAATATTCCCCGTGTTCTTCGGCCTACAAAGGCAACTAAGATTATCACTACTCTCCGCTATGATGAAGGGCAGAGGGCGCTCACTCGGTGACATACCTGGTGGATCTCGATAAGTTGAAGCGCTTCTTAGGCTTCGGGGCTCACCGTTCTGTTGCGGCGGTCGCTGGAGCCGCTGGCATCGAGAAACCTCCTTGCTCCTCGGTGGCGGCAGATGCCGCTGGGGCAGGATGGGCAGAGGAGCTGCCCTGTCCCCCAAAGGCGGCATCGACTGGTCATTTCCCCTCCTCTGAATGAGGGGGACCTCGTCTTCATCCTCCTGAAGATCTTCCTCGGTGGCGGCGGCTGATACCGCTGGGGCAGGACGGGTAGAAGAGCTACCCTGTCCCCCCCGAGGCGGCGTCGGCTACTTGTTTCCCCCTCCTCCGAATGAGGGGGACCTCGTCTTCATCTTCTTGAAGGTTTTCTTCAGGTGTTGCCGTAGTGGGCGGTGGGGCGCTAGGCTCCTCAGCCGCGGCTGGTTTCCCCTTCGACGACTCGGCGTCGGCGGTGGAGGTTTGGGTCCTCTTCTGCGGTGGCTACCCACTGCTTGAGCCGCCGGTGTATGGTGGTCGGTTCCAAGGCTCGTCCTCCAAGAGAGGAGCCTTGAAGCTGAAACCAAAAAGATCCTACAAAGTCAGATTACATAAACAAAGTCAGAATATGACTCGGCTACAACACAAACTGCAAAGTACCAATGTCAGAAGATCGATTGGTTACCTGGTTTGGGGGTTGGCTAAGCTGAAGGGCACCAGATGCCTGGAGGTGTCCAGGCTCGTGTCCTGAGTCATCAGCCTCCCGACTCAGCTCCGCACTTCCTGCTCCGTAAGCACGCCGGCTGACTCCTGGGTCACGTCCTGGTGGTTGATGTATTCATACATCGAATGGACCCTCAGCTTGGCGGGTTGGATCTGATGGTTGACGAACGTCGAGACAACCCCGACTCTGGTAACTCCCGCCTGGAGCACTCGGGCGAGGTGCCCGCGAAGGATTTCAACCCAGGGGCGCTCCCAATCCTTTGGAAGCTCAACCCAGCTCATCTTGCTCTCGGGAGGCTAGCCCTTGAATCTCGGAAGCGAGGGTTCAAGGTTAGAGCAGTAAAACCACTCCGAGTGCCACCCTTTGTTGGACGACTGAAATGGGATCTCAAGATAATTTTTGACAACGCCGGCTCTCAGCTGGAACCCGGTGCCCCCTACTACGGCTGGCTTGTTCTTACTGGGCTAAGGCTTGACGACAAAGAGATGTTTCGAAAAGACGAAATGCGGCTCTATCCCTAGGAAGCACTCGTACAAGGTGATGAAACAAGCGACGTGCAGCATGCCGTTGGGGTTGAGGTTCTACAGCTCCAGCCCATAGAAATACAGCAGACCGTGCAAAAAAGGATGGGCTAGAAGGGAGAATCCGCAGAAGAAAAAAGAAGCGTGGACGATGATCTCACCCGTGTTAGGAGTGGGGAAGTCTTCTTCGTCGGTGGCTCGCCACTCGATCAGCTCCTTCGGAGGCAGCACCCCCCACCTCCACCATGGCCTGCAGCCTCGCCTCCGTCATCATGGATTTCACCCATGGCACCATCGGGTCAAGCGGAAAGCTCTCCTCGCCGAGCGTGGACCACGGCGTTGCGTTCTCCTCCTGTCCAAACAAATCTACCTCCTAGATGATGGTGAGCATTCGGCGGCGGCAGCCCGGATCTAGGGTTTTGGATTCCAGATCTAGACGCGGCCGGCTAGGATGGGGGAGCGGATGCGTGGAGCACTACGCGGTAGCGAGATGGGCACCGTGCGGTGGCGTGATGGGCGCAGGGATGATGGTGGCACGGGCTTGGTGTGAGGCGACGTTTCTAAGTTAGAGGCTGCGGGGCGCTGAGGAAGCGAAGTGTGAAATGAACTGCGGATAAAACGGTTTTCACCGTGCCTCCCCGTCCTATAAGGGAAGACAGCCTAGCGCCGCGACATTTCCGCTTCCAGCGTTTGTTTGACCTGGGGTTTCAACGGTCGGCCTCCAAGGGTTAATAGCCATTTAAATGCACTCCAAATAAAGAGCAACTGTAACGTGCCTCCAACGGGCCGCTTTTCGGTTACCGAACAATTCGAGACCGAGGTGTTACAGTTCGAAGGGTTTCGGTGGTTGACCTTCAAGGGTCCACAACCACTTGAATACATCCGAGTGAAGGACAGCTGAAGTGCACCTCCAGTAGGCCACTAGTCGGACACCAAACAACTCGGGGCCGAAGCACTACAGTTTGTGTTCGGGTTCTGACACGAATTGCAAGGGTATTTTCCCAAAGGGACGCTAGCTGGACCTGAGCCACTCAGGAAATCAGGTACCACTCGGAAATTCGGTCGGGAT
The DNA here is from genome assembly GCA_019208055.1 of Stipa capillata. Classification (NCBI taxonomy): domain Eukaryota; kingdom Viridiplantae; phylum Streptophyta; class Magnoliopsida; order Poales; family Poaceae; genus Stipa; species Stipa capillata. The sequence goes on along the minus strand of JAGXJF010000731.1, from coordinate 110,177 downwards.
TCATGGTATGCCCCCCGCTGGGTCACTAGCCGGTCTCCATCCGCTGGAAATGACTAGATATCACCTGGACTTACCCGTTATTAGCTCACCTGCCATGATATTCCTGCCCTATGGGTGAATATTACTTGGCTTATTATTTTTATTCCACAGGAGTTCTATGAGTCCCTCACAATCTCCCTGCAAGCAACAAGGAGGCACGCTCAGGCGGATACCACTCGGGAAACTTGCCCAAGGGAGAAGGCGAAAAACACTTGGTTTGGGCGAAGGTGCTACCAATACAAGCTGCAGCCAGATCGTGAAGGACTTGGGGGTACTGACGATGACATAGCACCCGGGTATCGTCAAGGAGGACAAAGCCGGCCCCCTGGACATAGGGAGGGCCGGGCCGACTGTTCGGAGTCCGACTTCTACACGGGGGCGCATCATCAACTTGGAGTACAAGACATAAACATGTGCCAACCCGATATCTCGGGTTCTAGTTGTAACCAATTAGGAGATCTACTTGTAAACTGATCCGGGCTCATGTAACTCTGTCATTGCCGCCTATATAAGGCAGGGAAGGGATCCCCCGATCGGTAGAAGCTCTACACATAGGCGATACACAAACATACCCTAACAACCTAGAGAGATCCTCTCGAGGTCTTGCTGCATGCGGTACACAAGCAATACAATCCACCCAACACAGGACGTAGGATATTACCTCTTCCCGAGGGCCTGAACCTGTATAAACTCTATGTCCCGTGTGTACCCATCTAGATCTACTACGCGTACGCTGCCCCATGTTCATTATTGCCGGATCAAAACACCGACACTTAGGCATTAAGGTGGATGTTGTGGTGGTCACAATCGGTGAGCTTGCCTTTATTGATCATTCTATATAACCATCAACAACAATGCGACAAACGCTTGCGCTAATGGCCATTAGATGTATCTTCATTTTGTACTTCCAACTTGAATAATTAGAGCCATCAAATAGGGATCTCTACCAACATGCAAACCCTTGCTAGAAGACATCCTCGCTCTTTAGGTGGTTAAATCTAAAAGATAAGAGCATGAGGCTCTAATACCCATTGAAGGACCCATGATGACATTTAGAGGGGGTTTAAATAGACTAACTAAAAAATCTACCCGATAAAACTAATACATCATAAGCATACTAGTAAGACAATAAGTAAACTAAGCAATCACATAACAAAATATAGCAAGAGTGAGATGAAAGTTGCAAACAAGGGTGACACGGTGATTTGTTATTGAAGTTCAACCACTTCGCAATGCTCTCCTTTTCCAACAAGGAAGCTAGATCCTAAGATCGAAGCTGGCATCAAAATGTGCTCTTTCCTCAAAGGGCTTGTTGATGCGAAGCCCCTTCTATTCTTGATAGCTCTTCATCTTGTGGTAGGAGAATTCTAACCTTCACATATATCTCGGCTTCTTTACAAGCTTGAAGACTTCTGAGCGACGGTTAACCGTCTAGGAGGCGCCAACCTCCAAGAGTAATAAGAACTTGGTCTCAACTCAGAGGTGATCCCTTGTTAGGATGCTCAATGAAAACTCAATCCAAATTCTCAAGATTTTTCCTTCTCAAAGATTCTCAGAAGAAGACAAGAGAGAAGATTGCAATTGTGCAGCACTGGATTTGGGGCACAAATGATAGCCTCCATCCAAGGGGGTGGTGGTTTATATACGTTGCCCTCAAAAATCAAGAAACTCGCTTGCAGGTTTCGGGATTCAAAAATAATGGCTAGTTTGGGAGAAAAACACTGCTTGGAGGGTGTAGCTCGGTTATACCGAATAGTTCAAAATGTCAGAAAAATACAAGACCCGGAGGGTCAAGACTGATGACACTTTGAGGTTCCAAATGAAAATAACATTTTTGTCTTGAAACACAAATTGACTTAGAGGTTCCGGGAGATCCTTACTCGGAGGTTCTGAATAGGAAAAGACAGAGCCAACTTGCTTTCCACGGAGGTGCTGGTTCATGAAATTCGGACGAAAGAAAGCACTAGACATAGGCTAAGTCTTGACTTGGAGGTTTCGGGCGAACTTCCCTCGAAAGGTCTGAATGAAGCCAGGGCTTCAGTATAGAAGTTTTGTCGTCACTCGAAGTGTCCGGACAAACTTCACTCGAAAGTTCTAAACAACATGAAACACTCTGCACAAAACTACTGAGTGAACTTCAGATAGTTTGGATGACCTTCACTCGGAAGGTTCTGGTGAAAATGATCTCTGGATAAAGCTACTGAAAGGTTCCGGATACTTGGAAGAACTTCAGTCGAAGGGTTTGGGTCAAAACTTAGAGCACTAGAACCTACTCTCTGACACACTCGGACATTCTGGCTAATTGTTCTGGACATTCCAGATAAACACTGAATTTGGTGTAGAGAGTTTTATACATACTTTTTAAAAATAATTTCGTTTAAGCACTTAGTTAATTTTCTCTTTCCATGCTGTTGACTAGCTCCCCCTTTATAGTATGGCTATCTTATACTCAATGTGATCATTAGATCAATAAAAAGGACTAGAAAATGTTCTTAACCCTTTGATTGTATGCTGTCACTTTTTCAATTTTTTAGGGGTTGTGAACGTTTGTTCCAACTTGCCTTGGGGACTAAATACCTGATCAACTTCTTGATGCACACATTGGTCTCTTAATTATTTTATCATTAATCACCTAAACCTATTTAGATGGTCAAAAGTAAAAATTATAAAACTATGATATTATGGAAATATTTTTGGTGATAAATACAGAGTGATACTCCCTCCGTTTCATAATAGATGCCATTGTAGAGCTGGGCATACGAATTAAGGGTGTGAGTGAAATGTCAATATTGCTCTTCAATCATTTTCATGTAAATCTCTTTTTTTCTCCCCAAGACAACTCCTTTTTATGACATTGATGAAGGGAAAATAAGAACAAAATAATTAAAATTACGTTGAAAGGATAGAAATACAAATATTTTTAGAAAAATTAAAAGGTCTAAAAGGACATCTATTTTGAAACTCGGTATTCCAAAAACCAAGTCTCATAGAAACACAGTACTCTTTCCGTCTAGGTACATAAGACGTATTTTGATTGGCTAAGATAAAACTTTGATCAATAAGTACTCCACAAATATGTTGTTTATACAATACGAAATTATAATTATAAATAAGTAATTTTGAATATAAATTTAATAACATCAGTTTTATATCACATAAATTAAAGTATTTTATTGATTAAAACCTTTTAACTTAGTGTACGTAGACGGATGGAGTACTCGAGTTGGAACGGAATAAAAACCAGGCGCAAGGCAAAGGAGGCGCCCCCGTGTGAAGACACCAAACACGAGCCCCTAAAGAAGCAAACAGCTTCACCGTCTCGAACCTTCTTGCCTCCCTCCCCGCCCGAACCCCCTTCCTCTTCTCCGCCGCCGTCGCATACGTGAACCCACTTCCGCCGCGACTGATCTCCACCGCCTGCCGAGATGGATGACAGCTGCGCGGTGTGCGCGGACGCGCTGGAATGGGTGGCCTACGGGCCATGCGGGCACCGCGAGGTGTGCTCGACGTGCGTCGTCCGCCTTCGCTTCGTGCTCGAGGACTCTCGGTGCTGCATCTGCAAGACCGATTGCCCCTCCGTCTTCATCACCAAGGTTCGTCGCTACGGTTTGCCTCGGTTCGGTCCCGTTATTGATCCGTGGCGTGTGTGCGCGGGTGGATCTTGGGGTCGTTGACTGGTTAGGGTTTCAGTGTGTGAGGAATACTAATTCTTGCTAGTTAATTAGATGGGAGAGGGGTTCCGTTCTACTGTTTGGATGGTGAAAGATTTGAGTAATAGCACGACAATATGATGGCTTTGATGTCTGGTTTCCTGATGAGGTGAGCTTAGGTCATTGTATGGATTGGTGACTGGGAATTTAGGATTCCAGCCGATCTTTCGTTTCATTGTGCAGGACGAGAAGATATTTTTCACTATTGTGAATTTGATTTATTAGAAATTTGGTGTGCCGGGCGACTGAGTGGTTGGAGATTTGCGTTTAGGAGTTAATTGAATGCCATGGTTCCTGTATTTTCTCGTGATACATGGCATTGCAAGATGAGTTTGGTTCCCTAGAGGCTAATAGGACATCTTTTTGCATAAATATATAGCATTCGCCTCAAGAAAAAATATATGTAGCAGATTAAGTGCATTTGGGCTTACATTAGAGCTAGAGATGTCGTGAACTTCATTAATGGGACTAGTTTAGTGTTCCCATCCTGAGTTGTCAACAATTGCTCTTTGCGTGATTTATTTGTAGAGACATGAGTAGATGAACTAGTGTTCCTTTAATTTTCTCTAATGTTTTCACTACAAAGAAAGTTTGTCTCTTAATCTCTTCTGTTAGTTTGACAAGTTATGCATTAAAAAATTTTAAATTAGAAAATAGAAATAGTATGTGAGTTATATATGCTTATCGTGGTTGGCGTTCAGAATTCTAATTTATGCACAGTGCCAGCCAGAGGGAGTGGTGAATAGCTAGAAAGCCTCTTAGAAAACAAACTGATGCCTTTTGTGACAGTTATTTGCATGCTTTCTTCACAACTTAAAGGATTCATCTCTTAACATTCAATAGGCCATGGGTGATTACACAAGAGTCATCACAGATTTCTCTGTTTTCCCCTCTGGGGCAAGTGAGGGAAAGGCAGGGGAGTACTGGTACCATGAGGATACAAAGGCATACTTTGATGATGCTGACCACTACAAGATGATAAGGGCAATGTGCCGGCTTTCTTGTAGCGTTTGTGACAAAGCTGAGGACCAGGTTGGTCAGGCAGCACAAGCAAAGCGCAGAAGCAGGTTCCGGAGCATTGATCAGCTAAAGGGGCATCTGTTCCATCAGCATAGGTTATACATGTGCAATCTTTGCTTGGAGGGGAGAAAGGTGAACTTCTTGACCACCTAATGTGCTCTTTTTTCCTTCCTATTTAGTCATTCTCATGTTTCAGAAGCACTAAATCAAGTTACTATTGTGACACCAACTCTGTATTTCATGGTTTCCTACTCTGTTAGCAAATTTAGCATGACAACTCAAATCATGTTTGGGAATTATCGAGCTGATTTACCTCTGTGTCCATATTTTGCTTACTTTGTTTTCTGTGGTCCCCTTCACTTTGTGTATGTGCAATCCACTAAAGGTCAGGAATTTTATGTTGGATAGTTGTTGATACTATTACTATAACTTTTCAGTACAGTGTAAAGGCACAGAGAAATCTTCATAAATACTTGTTGCCTTCCATCATGTAGTGCTGTTGCTTTGTCTCACGACTCATGGGTAGACCTTGCAAGGTTCGCTCGGTCACCTCTTGTAGTAATTATAGCCTTGCAGGTAATTGACCTTGTATTTTTCTATTTAAATAATGGATTTATATATGGACATTGATGTAGAATCGAAGCCAGCATTTCATCCTATTAGGGTAGTTAAGAGTAGATGGATCAGCAGCAGCAACCTCCGGAGAATGGAGATGTAACAGCAGGCAGTAGCAGCCCCTGGCTCCGGAGAGAGGAGGTGTGGCAGCAGCGACTCTTGGCGCCTTAGAAAGAGGAGGTGAAACTGTTTTACGGGTTATCTCGAGTACTAACCTGGTTATACCCAATTATCCAGAGTACTTGCCTGGTTATACCAATTAAACCTACTTGCTTTGTCCAGAAATGAAAGGCATATTTTGATTGGTTAAGACAAGACTTTGACCAATAATTACTCTATTAATATATGTCTTATGTGATACAAAATTATAATCATAAGCAAGTACTTTTGAATACGAATCTAATGATATCAATTTTATGTCACATAAATCACATATAAATAGAGTAATTGTTGGTCAAAACCTTGTCTTAACCAATCAAAATACGCCTTAAATTTTTGGACGGAGGGAGTATTAAGTACTCACTTATGCATACTCGTACTCGATGAGGGCACCTGTTATGAGTACTCGGCCAAGTGAAACTGGTTTTAGAACATTGAGACCTTGTTCTGTTGTCAGGTGGTGGGATTTGGATTGAAGTATTCTGGCAAATGACTATAGAAATTTGTTATTTTCATATAACATGACATTAAGTTTGTCAGGAGCATGGTCATTATTAGGTATTGTACTTCTAGAATTTCCAGTGTATGTCTAATTGTCCCTATAGGCTATATAGCCATGTGGAAGTTCACCACCCTATATGTTTGTAGTTTTTCACTTTTTCTTAAATGGTTATATCCTTTATGCAATTATATGCATAAACATGATGCATTTGAGAAACACGCAAAGCCTGCCTGAAAAACATGTGGATCCTGCTAATCTAGTGGTATATAATTAAGATAAATTTATCTCGTATACTATTTTGAACTTCAAGTAGTTACAGATGAATACGTTTCTTGTCATTGAAGTTGAGGTTATTTTTATTTTATGCATTTTAACACACTGGAGACAGCAGAAACGAATAACCTTATCTGACCGCCTTCAACTGCAATTTTTTTATTTCGAGTATGCATAATTTGATTATCTTGATAACACAGTACTGGTCTATGTTCTAACTAGCTGAGTATTGATGATTTTTAGAACTGCTATTTATTTAGTGGTTTTTGACGGCTACTTTCGAGCACTTTGTGCCTTTTTATGCAAAGTAGGTGAACCTGGTGAGTGTTTTTTTGCAGTATCTAGCACTGAACATAATCATGGTCTAATTTTGAATCTGTGACCTCTTCAGTAGATATTTCAAATATGATGCTATGTTATTTCTCTTGGGATTAACGTTTGCTGAACTAGTTGAAATGTCAAGCAGGTGTTCATTTGTGAACAGAAGCTTTATACAAGGGCACAGTTAGCTCAGCATACAAAAACCGGTGACTCTGAGGTGGATGGCTCTGAGGTTGAGCGCAGTGGTTTCGCAGGACACCCAATGTGTGAATTTTGCAAAAGCTCATTTTATGGAGATAATGAGCTTTACACACATATGTCCAGAGAACACTATTCGTGCCACATGTGTCAAAGGTATCATGCACTTCTGTCCTTAGCTAAATTGTTGTTGCAAACTTATGAGACATGCTGACCTTGTTTCGCTTACAGGCAGCATCCTGGGCAGTATGATTATTTTCGGAACTATGATGATTTAGAGGTATTTTCTCCCAAATTGATCAACTTCTATCTCCAACTCTTATTGATGTCTATGTTTCGAGTTATATCTTTTTGATCTATGCCACTAGCTCACTTGTCTTTTATTTCCAATTACGTTCTTGACATCATTATAACGTAAGTTTTCTTATTAATTCAATTTCAGATGCATTTTCGTAAAGATCATTTCCTCTGTGAAGATGAAGCATGTTTGGCCAAGAAGTTTGTTGTCTTCCAGAGTGAATCAGAGATCAAGGCAAGTTTAGTTGAAACTGTTGGTTTAATAGTATTAGTGTATTACAATTATCTGCTTGTTAACCGGACATGCCTCTGGGTTACTTGTGTTCATACTGACTGACTAGTTTATTTGTACAGAGACACAATGCTATGGAGCATGGCGGGCGGATGTCTCGTGCTCAGAGGAATGCTGCACTTCAGGTGTGTGTTCATGGTTTTAGGGTTTCTCTTAATTTCATACTTTCTCTTTTGTGCTTTAGCCCCCCCCCCTCCTTAGTATCTTTCAAATTAGTACCAAACTGATTTGGGTTATTATTTATTTTTTTGTTTCGTTCTAAGTTTTCTCAATTGGCATTGTCAGATACCTACCAGTTTTATATATCGAAGGAATGAGCAAGATCAAAGGCGTGGCAGAGGTAGGGGCCGTAATGCTCAACATGATGGACCTGACAGAGATATCTCATTATCTGTGCGGGATGTCAGTGCAACTGCAGACCATGGCCTTGGAAGTCGAGTTGATAGTGTTACAGGGCCTTTGCAGTCATTAAGTGCCAGTTCTAGTTCTGGGCGAATAGAAACTGGCCGAAACTCAGGGAATGGTCGTGTGCTTGAACAGTTGTCTTTTCCTCCTCTTCAAGATCAGGATATCCCTGATGCTAGGATGGACCCTGTTGCTGATGAAACCTCGTTTTCTTCCCTCTCAGAGCAGCAATCAAGGTATGCGATGGCTCTTAGTCAGAGCTCAAGGGGTTCTGCGAGGCTCGGTGATGAGTCATTATTCCCTCCATTACCGGGGTCAAGTAACAACAGGGGTGCTGCTTCAACACAACAAGGGCTACAAAGTCTTGCTAAAAACACACTTGCATCAAGGCTTCAACAGCGTAGTAAAGGCACTGTGAAAGTACTCAATTCTGCTCGGTCTCGCCCCACTGAAAATCCTGAAATAGTACCTCCTGTTTCAAGTTCCACCCAGACATGGCCTACACCTGACCAGGGGCTACTTCTCTCTGGTTCTTCTCAACTTCGGATTGGAATGCAATCAACAAGAGAAAATGGGCTCAGGCCACCTGTCTCCAGCAGCTCCGCATGGAATCCTGGAGGTTCAAACAAGATGAAACACTCTGTTTCTACCCCTAATCTTGTTTCTGGTGGGTTCTCTGGACAGGCATCATCAAGTACAGCTTATGGCAATAAAAGCCAACTACCACCACAAAGCAGCCAAACTCTGCCTGTCGTGGAGGATGTTCGTGCTGCCAACAAATCCCTGGTTGAAAGAATGCGTGCTGCTTTAGGAATGGACGAGGATAGGTTCTCTGCATTTAAAGAAATTGCTGGTGAATACCGTCAAGGTGTCATCGATACTCCAGAATATCTTTCGTATGTTGAGCAATTTGGTATATCGCATCTTGTTCCTGAAATGGCTAGGTTATTACCTGATCCTCGGAAGCAGAAGGAACTTGCTGATGCCTATTACACCAATATGCGCTTTAAAAGCCTCCAAGAAAATGTGAGTGGTGAAACCATTACCTTAAAAGAGAACAAACATAAAAAGAAAGGGAAGGGAAAAGCTCCTGATGTTATAGAAACAAGTGCTGCTAAGGATGTGAGTGATTCGCTAGCAGATAGCTTCTTGGACACTGTAAGGAAGCTTCAGTCAAACAACAAGGCTCAGGAAGGAGAGGCTGCGGTGCTGTCAAAGGATGGGTATCGATCTTCCAAGGGAAAGATCCCACTATTGGCAGGAGGGTCATCATCTAGTACAAATATTGGTCTAGACGGTGATGCTGCCATTTCAAAGGCGTCTGGCGCCAACGACAATGTGGGCAAGGGAGGAGGGAGTTGTAGCAGTAACAACAGTAAACAATCAAAGAAGACGTCAAAGTTCCTCAGAGCTCGGTTAGGCGACAGCTCACTAGCTACACTTAATTTCGGTCAGCCTGATGTGAGCCCTGAACGACAAAAAAGGGAATTGCAAGGTTCTCAAGGCCCACACATGGGGTTGCCCCTGCGAAGCGTTTGGAAGAATGGTGGGGCGCAGAAGCTCTTTTCCAGCAATGGAAGGAAGTAAAATCTGTTCGTCGATGCAGTTTGATGTGTCAATTGAGTGGTTGACAGTAAATGTGCACATTTTGTGATCTGTGGGGTCTGGCTGCTCGGATAAGACTTCATCAGTGTCGAAACCACTTAATTGAGTTGAGTTTTGGTTTATACTGAATCTGCTGGGCCAAAACCTCAAAAGTGAGGATGGAACTTGAAGTAGTCTCTCTGCAATATCATGTCTGTGGCTACTTATACACCCTGGTCGAATCGATTGGTAGATAGTATATTACATGAATTTTACCAAAGATTCTGGCTTGCATGACTTTGATTTCAGGCCGTGACTTTCAATGCAGACACTTAAATTTACTGTCTGGTAAACACTGCTGTCATTTGACTCTGGATCCATCATGCTCTTAATCCAATTACTGTGTTCTATATTCCATGCATTGGATAATTCTGTCTGAGCTATTGCTGCTCCCCGATTAATAGGTTTTTCTTCTTTTAGTTGTGTTGGCTGATGATGTGAATTCAGCAATCGTGAATACAACAACATGAATCTCCAGTAGTGTCTTTGTCCTTACTGAATCTTCTGTGGCTGAAGTTGAACTCTGTAAACATACTTACAGGTAATAAGGCCTGTCCAGTGGTAACATATTTCCACAGGTTTTGTAAGCTAGATAATTGTTGAGCTTTGTCCGCTCCTCGTTTCTGCTTGGATTGGTTGTTCAATCTGTATACGTTTTGTGAACCGGTAGTCATTGATTTGCATGGGATCATCGTTCTTTGGGATTAGCGCGATGTTTGGCTAGTTCTCTTTCCAGTGTACTCTTGTTTGAGATTAACTTTTTTTTATGAACAAATATGATATGCAAATCAGGTTGAATATTAACCTTTCTGTAGACACTGGAGATTGAGGTGCGAACCGGCATGCAAATCATGAAATCAACTACTGCCGGCCGGACGATGAGCTTAATGCATAGTGTGCGCCCAGCTCCCGGACACCTTAGTTCCGCCTCGCCTAAATGCCATCATAAAAAAGCGTTGCACACAAGACGACTTTCCAAAACCTCATTCACCTCTTCCGCAGATCGAAGACACCGACCCTCTGTTTAAGTTAGGACACTGCAAAAGCTTTTTGAGTCTTGACTCTCAACAGGGGCTTCCTCTTTAAGATCCTCCAAGCTATTGGCTTTTGTCCTCGTTGGCGGAAATGGATAGCTATCCAAGTGTTTCGGAAAACGGCCGCACCAACTGTTTAATCGCCCGCTCATTTAATCGTGTGCGGCCGCCAATCTGTCAGAAACATGCAAGTCGGTATACTGTAGTGGATAACGCATAAAGACATCTAAAAAGACATGATATCAGCTGATTTTTCATCATATTACGTAAGATGATTGTTGATGTGGAAGAAAGAGGAAGGGAGATACTAAAACTGATTCTTCGTGAAGAGTTATACTCTAACATAGAATGAAGCCTCTACAGTTAACCACATTGTTTTTGTACGCTGCTGTATTTAGTATTAACTCTTCGTGTGAAGTCAACTTAAAAAATAACATCATTACATGTGTTATTGATACCTAACTTAGCATATCTTCCGATTAATCAACCATTTCCGCTTAATCGGGCGTCTAATCCGTTTATATGCTATGACACTGCAGCTCCGGTCGTCTATATCGGCCGAATAGCAGCCCAATGGAGACCACAAATACATGTACATTCGTTAAAGGATAGAGCAACCTTTTGGCTTCACAAGCTACTTCCATCTAGGGTTTATCATGCGCCCAGCTCTGAATCTTCTCACTTTCTTGATCTTTCAGACTAGCATTGAAATGTATACATATATTTAGACTAGGATGTCTGAAAATTTGGAATGTAAAGTACGTGTAAATATCTTCGGAACAAGTATGATCATCCAATACATATACATATATTAGCATAATTCCGATTAATGATTCGCTTGATGGTACCTGTCCGTCCGATGACGGCATTTTGTTTTCACAACACTGCACTATCATGTTTGGCACGGCGTCATCTGCGATGCTACTAAATTGCACCCTGGCATTGGTTTCTCACCTTTGGACCCCCTCCAAAGGTGTAACATTTCAGATTCCACTCAGATTTTAAACGATTTAGATCTAACCTGATAGAACAATGGGTGTCCCGATCTTTCGATGAGAAGGTAACTATCGATTTGTGGAGACGACTTTGACAATTCGCCTACACCATAGGACGACGATGCGCCTTAACAATCGCTAAACCAACTCCGATAAGTTATTGACGATGCTGGAAGCACGATCAACCTGAACACGACGTTCGTAATCTCTACGAGCAATCGAAGAACTAGCAAGAATTAAGATAAAGCAATCTAAAATTGTAAGTATGAATGAAGAACAAGATAGAGTGGGGTTCCAAAAAGCGGTCTTGATCTACTCATTGGACACAAACAAGGATACACGAAGTTGCAAAGGTAGCAAACTCTTAACTAAACAAAACCTAAAATAAAAGAGATCATCCTAGGGGCTATATAAAGACATGCGGTGGTCTGTTTTCCAGAAACAGTCCCGGACTATTTTGTTAATTCTGACGTGCTCGTAATGAATTTGGAGGTGGGTCTAGAAAGGTTGAAAAGAGCACGAGATAAACTTTCCAAAGAGTCCAAGATCGCCCAAATCGGAGTCGGTATGCCCGAGATATTGACGTTTGAATTCAGAGCTGTTTCAGCAATCCAAATCAGAGTCCAGAACTTGTGGAACTTGATCTCTAGCTCTCCTTGGACCAAAGGTGATGTGGGAGAACTCCTTATACAGCACCACTTCATGTAGGAAATGGTTATAGTTGCATGAACTTCATTTCCTCCTCTTCCCGAGAGCTTAAACATGAATCCTCGCTTGTTCTTGACGATCTTGACGAACCTCCGTTTCTTCTTTATAGCTCGAGCAGCAGATGTAGTTAAAGTACTGGAAGTAGAGGTGGCAGCGGTTGTATCCATAGGGGTCATGTCATCATCATCCTCCCTTCAAACAAAGCCGTCCTCGGCTTTGCATAAGCTGAAAACCATCAAAGTGCAAAGAAAACATGTACGCGGCATATACGTACCTATCGATCACGGCTAGCTCTTTGTGGTTAGCAATTATATCCAAAGCAAAATTAAAACTATGATACGCCCTGGCAGATTTCAATAAAATGCATAGCAGCATATCATTCTGAAAATTTCAGCAAGTATTGCAACTCAATTTGCAAATATAAGTGAAGAGCATGTCTTTGTAATGAGTAGCGCATTGCCCAATATCTAGCCAACCCAAACTAGCAGGAATCACATTCAGAGTTTGTGAAGTACTAGCTACAATATGTTGAAAAGTAGGACTAGGTACAAAAACATGCAGCATAGTACATTGTATCAAAGTAGCACAAATATGGGATGAAGAAATGAACATATGCACGAGATCATCGTCTGAACTAGCACGTTCAAAATTGTCATTTTTAGCATAAACAATGCAAATCATATGCACATAAATTCCATCATCTATACAAGTAGCTCCAATTAAATTAACTCTATAATAATGAGTGTAGCATGAATTCCAAGATGGTATACTCACAAGTTCAGAAACTTTTGCTAGAGCATCTGTCAAAGTGACAGGCTTAACAAGATTGATAGTACATATGACATTCCGTGTAATTGCTGCAAATATTTCTTCATGTTTTATTAACTTATCACAACCTATCTTAGAATCATTTAATTCACATGGCTTAACTTTTGGTGCTCTCAAGCTAGTAAAGGAAAAAACTTCAGAACATGGAGCACGTAAGTCTTTATGTATATCATTTTCTTCAACATGTTGTATATCCAAATCATGAGGTATTGCAATAATATCACATGAGGTACAAAAATCGGCAAGCAATGCATTGGTTCCAGAAAAATTATCATGTAATTCTTGGAAAATAATTTCAGCATGTGTAATCAATTCCTCATGAGGGATATTAACAATTTCAGCACTAACATGTGATTCTAAAATACAGGTAGCGTGTTCATTATCTAGTTGTGACGTAGATATAAGTGAAGCGTTATCACACAACTCTTCTTTATCACAAGGAGCATTTCAGTAATCTCAACTTGTGGCAAAGGCAAAGTGATTATTGGTTCCACTCTATGTTGCTCTAAAATAGCATGTGTAGTGAACAAGAGTAGTTCATTCAACTCATGATATGAGGCATTCAACTAAAGAGGGTAAACTTCATTCTCATGTGGAGTGTGTGAGTCATGTGTTGACTTTGACAATAGTTGTGATGAATATTTTGCCATACTTTGTTTCGTTGGATTTGAATATTTGGTTGCATGAATTCATTGATGTGTGGTTGATTGAGTTTCTCAATTTGTCTCAAGGAAAAAATTGAGTGGATGAAAGATTTTTCTCGACTGACTTGGGTCAAGTTGAAAACTTGTGCTCGCAACGCTTTGCGTGGTCTATTGTGTGCAGGTGCGAGTTGGGTGCGGCGATGGTTCGGCCATATGGACCGGCATGAGGTTTGGAGGGCTGAGATGCGGTCAAGGAGGTGGTGACGACATCGTGCGGCTTAAAAGCATGTATGCGGAGGACAAGAAAGCGTGTAGAGACAAGACGTGAGGATCAAGTCAGTGCGAGGGCGTTTTGGTAAAAACGCAGAATCTACCGAAGCATAACCAAGAAACTACGGCGGTGGTCCGAAAGCGGTTTAGGGTTAGTTGCTTAGGGTAGAAGGAGAGGATGGATGGCGGATGAGTCACTTAGACGCTTTGTGATGCGTGCTAAGTGCTCATGCCATCTAAGTGGGCTTTAAGGCCCAAATAGTGGGAGGTATGCCTCCACCACTATAAATAGAGGGATAAGATGTGCTTATCTCTTAACCCTTTTTGTAAGTCTTGTGAAAACTCTAGTTAGGGGCTGCTCAGGAGAGCTTTGGCCTGATCATGAGAGGTCTTTGAAACAGCAAGAAAATCCACGAAAATGCAATACAAAAAGATTTTCTCAATTCCTTTGTGTTCTTGAGTTATTTCCTTCATTAGCTCTTTTGGATTTTCCTTTTCTTGCTTTTCTTGTGGATTGATCCGTGGTATGGCAAGTAAGTGATGGGGAGATTATCTCTATACTGATCCCATCCAAGCATACCCAAGGATTCAACCTTTCCCTCCTCTATTTCGAGTTTTCTTGAGAAAAGGGCAAGAAATGTGATTTTCGTGATTGATCTTTGTAGAGGGTTTAATCCTGTGGTTTAAGGCTTGGAATAGGTTGCTGGGACATGTGAGATGACACCACATTGATTTGAGATCAAAATTCCTCACTAGCTTCTTTTTCTCCCATGTTTTCCCTTTTTCTCATTTCCTGGGCTGATTAGAGAGAATTGGATAAAGGTCTTGACTTGAGAAGTTTTTATGGAGATTAACACTTGATTCAGACTCACAAGACCTTCCTACACCTCTCTGTCAAATTTGGTTTGATTTGGTTGGGTAGATTTTGAATTGGCTCAAAAATTGGATCGAAATCACAGTTCTGGACTAATCTACCTGTCACACAGCTAGCACCTAGCTGTGTCACTCAGCTGTGACACTCAGCTGTGCCACAGGTGTGAGTTACTGCTGCTACAATGTTTTGACTATAACTTTTACATCCAAACTCGGAATTTGGTAAACTTGGACTCGTTTCGAAGATATCGACGAGCTCCACATCATCTAGGACATTTGGAAATTTTTCCGCCGAGCCAGCTGTGTCACCCAGCTGTGTGACACAGCTGTGTCACCGGTGTGAGACACTGCTGTTCCAGTTTTACAGTGTTTTGTCGAGTTATTTTTGCTGCGTCTTTTCTGTCACTTACAGTAGCACCTCAGTTGCTATTTGTATTTGAATTTGAGTAAGAATTTCAAGAAACCGACATTCACCCCCTCTGTCGGAAGCCACCGATCCAACAGAGTGATAGGAGTAGTACCCTTATTTTTACCTTGCAAGCTCGGCTCAAATAATGTAGATACCGTGGCGATGTTCATAGTTGAAAAAGCGCTCTGTGGTGAAGACAACATGAGATCTTGTATTGATGTCTTGTTCTGTGCTTCCTCCTGTATTTCATTCTCAGAAACACAAGCCCGACAAAACAAACCAGTAATGCTATGCGGAATACATTGAAACCTATCCCGTATGTCGCGTTTAAACCTTTCATAAATTGATCCATGGCAAATTCCTCATTTTCAGGTAGATCACAATGTTTCAAACAAGTTTGAAATTTATTATAGTAGATTTGTGCAGTGTCACTACATTGTTCTAAACGTTGTAAATCTTTACGCAAATCACTAGCATAGTATGGAGGTAGAAATCTTTTTCTCATAAGTATCTTCATAGTAGCCCAAGTGAAGGTATATTATGTGAATGTAATTGACAGTGTAACTTCCACCAAGCAGCAGCATAGTCATTAAAACCACTAGCAGCAATCCTAACCTTACGACACTCGAGAATTGAATGTTTTTCAAATACTTGAGCTATATCTAATTCCCAAGCAAGATTACATTTAGGATCATGTTTACCATTATAAACGGGTACGCCGAACTTACTCGCGGTACATGTGTCATGATTTTGTACCTTGATGGTTGGTTCATGTAGTGGCGGCGGTGGTTAAGGTCCTAGTGCTCACGGTGCTCCATCCAAACGATCGAGGAGAGTGTCAAACTTAGTGGACAACTCATGAATGCTCTTCTCAAGAGGAGGGAGAACATTTCCACTGTTTGCTCGAGAGCCTATCATGGTTAGGAGAAACAAGAAACAAAAACACAAGTATAATGTTCCTATCAACTACTAGGATGTGGTGGCAAGTCTCTCATCACTCAAGCCAAATCAGTGGCAAGTCTCTCATCACTCAAGCCAAATCAAAATTCTTACAAGTTCTTACCATGCAGCAGGTGGTGACTGGCAACCAATGATGTCAAATACCTCTGAAGATTGAGTAAAGAGATTGCCAGGTGAACGTATATCTGCATGGTATAGAATAGTGGAGCTTGGAGGCTTTATGTGAGTAGCAAGAATAGCAAATGATCAAAGTAGCTATGCAAAGTTAAAAAGATGCTCAAAAATACTAGTCCTAGTTGCTGGACTTAGACTAGAATGAGCAAACTTTAACTAGGCCTAGATATCGATGTGATAGAAACAAAGGAAACAAGAGAAAGCAATGGGTAAGTTTCTAAGGTTTTTTTTTGCAGTGGCCTTCTATGTGGCTTCTTACTCTTTTTCTATTTTTTTGAATTTTTTTACACTTCAGAAAAATCCCAAACAGAGCAAAAGATATGTGCTACACAAGAAAACAGGAATCTGCCGTAGGGCTGCCGCGGCAGCAGAAAACAACAGAAATCTTGTTGTGGCAGGAAATCGGCAGGAGGCTGAAACTTAAATTAGCTTTTTCTCCCAAACCACTTGCCGGATTGCGCTGAAAATTTAACAGTAGACTCCTGGATTTATGCCTGATTTTTACAGAATTTTTCAGAGTTTTCTGAGCAATTTGAATTTTCAGTCCAAATTTGACTTGGAGTTTGGATCTGAATCCAAAACGAGTTGTAACTTGAATTCCAGTCCGATTCTGCATGGATGTGACATCCAGGAGCCTTCTTAAGGTCATGGAAGAGTTCTAGAGGTTGGCCAAGTCCTTGCCCAAGAGATTGAATCAAACAAGGCAAGGCTTTAGCTTTCAACTTGAACTCCAAGCAAATTTCACTTTTTTTTCCTTGGACTCTTTCCTTTTCTTTTTCTTAGATCCAATCTGCTAGAGCTAGTGCAAAGATGCAACTAGAATTAACTCTTCTCCTCAGCCCGTAGCAGCAAGGAGCTTGATGGTGGCGGCGAACTTTGTCACAGCAGCAAGATGGTGCCCCGGTAGCAGCTAGAGGCACGTGGCAAGTGGTGGTAGCGGCGTGGCAGCACGGGCGGTACGTGGCGTCGTGCGGCAACGCAAGGAGGTGGATGAACAGCAGCGGTGGGAGGTGGCGCGGGCTGTCACGGTTGAAATTGGCAACAAAAACCTTGCCGTGGCAACAACTCTTCTCTTCTCTTTTTCTGATTTTTTGTAGGGGGAAATAGAAGCAACAAAACAAGGTTTGATCTAGTAGAAAAATTTCAACTACAAACCAATCTAATCTAGCAACGCGACACGATTAATGCAACAAAAGTTCAACAATGCAAGAACTACGATGAAAACTACGAGGCTCAGATTGGTTTGGATAGCGCTTAAGCTAATCTACTATTTTTTGTAGGCTTTTTCTGGACGATTGGTAGAACATATCTAAACAATGAAAATGGTAAATTTCTCACCGAGCAACTTGAGCTCTGATACCACTTGATAGAACAATGAGTGTTCCGATCTTTCGATGAGAAGTTAACTATCGATTTGCGGAGATGACTTTGACGATTCGACTACACCAGACGATGACGATGCGCCTTAGCAATCACTAAACCAACTCCGACAGGTTATTGACGATGCCGAAAGCACGATCAACCTGAACACGAGGTTCGTAATCCCTGCGAGCAATCAAAGAACTAGCAAGAATTAAGATAAAGCAATCTAAAATTGCAAGTATGGATGAAGAACAAGATAGAGTGGGGTTCCGAAAAGCGGTCTTAATCTGGTCATTGGACACAAACAAAGATACATGAATTTGCAAAGGTAGCAAACTCTTAACTAAACAAAACCCAAAATAAAAGACATCATCCTAGGGTGTATATAAAGACATGAGTTGGTCTGTTTTCCAAAAATAGTCCTGGATTGTTTTGTTAATTTCAATGTGCTTGTGATGAATTTGGAGGTGGGGCTAGACAGGTTGAAAAGAGCACGAGATAATTTTTCCAAAGAGTTCAAGATCACCCAAATCGGTGTCCGCATGCCCGAGATATAGACGTTTGAATTCAGGGCTGTTTTAGCAATCCGAATCAGAGTCCAGAACTTGTGGGACTTGATCTCTAGCTCTCCTTGGACCAAAGGTGATGTGGGAGAATTCCTTATACAGCACCACTTCATGTAGGAAATGGTCATAGTCACATGAACTTCATTTTCTCCTCTTCCCGAGAACTTGAACTTGAATCCTCGCTTGTTCTTGACGATCTTGACGAACCTCCGTTTGTTCTTTATAGCTCGAGCAGCGGATGTAGTTGAAGTAGTGGAAGTAGAGGTGGAAGCGGTTATATCCATAGGGGTCATGTCCTCATCATAACCTTGTGCCAGATCTGACATGCATATATAGCAACTTTCTTAGACTTCTGTCTTCGCTTTGTCCAAAACAGTTAACCGGGAGTTGCTTGTTACCTATAGAACCTATGATTCTATTTTTTTTTAAGGAGCAAGGGCTCCGAAGAGCCCGGTAGCTTCTGGAATTAGTAAGAAAATTTGAGTACATCGCACATTTACAAAGGGTACAAAAAAATAAAATTATAGAACAATCCCTCTTTTTCAATGGAAGGACCACGAAATAAAATGTAGAAGGAATCCAATCCTTGCCTAGCCAATGCCGCCGGAGACGATGGTGATGCCACCGGCGATCGTCCTCGGCGCCTATGAAGCTCGGACATACTCATAGCGGCCCAGCGGTTGGTAGCCTCAATAGGCAGCACGGAGGTAAGGGTCTCTCAGAATCGAAGGTTGAAGTCGATGGTGGAGGAGATCCGCATTAGAAGGCAAGGCCATCGGTGATCCATTCTACCATTGCATTGGTCTTCACCAGGAAACATCAGATAAGCGTGCCTTCAGTCCTAGTGAAGTAGGACGTCGGCCCTACGAATATATGATGTCGACCATCAGAAGCAGCATGCAACAAAGAGGGGGAGTACCACCACCACCAAGGACCGTCAACCGAGAAAGCAGGAGACACCTAGTGAAGAAGAGACACTTTACAAAACACCGGAGGGCAGAGTCTTCATAGAATAGGCGGCCGTCACACATGGACAAGCGTATTAGGTCTTGAAACCAGCATAGAAAATGACTTAAGGCTTTCGAGCTCATCAGTTTCACCATCCATGATGACCGCAATCGAGATCAGCAAACTGTCTACAACCTCCTCCCTCCAACTCCTTCACGAAGTGCGCCAACCCACCAGCGTGGAAGGGACTGAGTTCATTGGAAACCCTCGTGAAAAGGGGATCTGACCCAAGCCCACATGGGAAGTTTATTGAAAGAGGAACCTAAGACATTACTGCTATGTACAATACTACTACTTTGCACAGGATGGGACCCTCTCCAATCACATCGGTGGCAAGCCGGAGTAAGGTGAGAGGGGCCGGCCAGGGATCTGGGTGAGGGGCTTGAGCAGTGGAGGTTTATGGAGCGAGATAAATTTAACTTTTCCTATGGGGTATACGTTGGTGTTGTTCCACTTAAACTTGTAATACGAGACTATTTCAACCATTGTATCCATATATGGGCTACTTGAGCCGAATCACCAGTGGGTTGAGATGTCACATACATGCTCCTTAGGGGACCTTCGTCCCCGGCGGTTAACACCAACACCCGCTACATCGGCAAATGACTAGGATCTTCCTTTTGACATATAATCATGCATCTAGTGTGGGCATATATGACATGCTTTATTTCCACCCCAGGCCCACACAAGCCATGCGTCATATGTCTGTGCCCCCGACCCGCGTATAAACCCGAGGGTCAGTTCTGATACCACTTTTAATGCCCCGGTTCTAAACCATCTTAGACCTAACCCTTTACTGGGTCAGACAAGCATACATAACAACTCGCTTGCACTTTCGTCCTCGCTTCGTGCAAAATGGTTAACATGAGTTGCTACCCATGGAACCTATGAGTTTATATGTCGGTGTTGTTCCACTTGAACTAGCAAGGTGGGACTATCCTATCCATTGCACACATACATTGACCACTTGGGCCGAATCACCAGTGGGGCAAGACGTCACAAAAGGATTATTGACTTTGCCAAAATGAGGAAGTCCATCAAGAGGACTCGATGTGGTCCAATGTATCCTCTCCTCTTTTGGTCAAATATCGGGACTAGTCACCAACTTCAATAAGACTATGGTTCACTAGTGTCCAGCAAGTACACGGGGTTAGTTGAACAACTTTTCACTAGAAGTATTAACACCAGATTTATATCAATCTTGTAAGGAGCTATGGAGAATGGTGTTCATTCTTATCACACTTGTGATGTCACAAGTCACAAGTACTTTGTCCCAGAAATTGATTCGAAAATAACCCGTAAGTGAATCTTTCTATGTAAAAGGACAATGTTTTTTGAGTTTTTGAATAATTTTAAACTAATACATAGTAAAGACTTATATTAAAATTATAAAATAGGAAAGGTTTATCCTACAACAATAAGAAAAGTTAGGTGACAATGATATTGGTTCATGGTTTTCGATAAAATACTTTTATAACAAAGGTATTAGTGAATTTACTCGTCCTCTCTAGAACTTAGTAGGTAGCCATGCTCCTATACAGGTCTTGCATGACTCTTTTGTCCTCTTCGTATTACTCTCATTATTGAGTGGTCGGCTTGGTATTTAAGATCAATAGATTGGAAAAGTTCCTTGAGCATCATGGCTTCTCATTCTCCTCATGCTACGATAGCTCAGCGTTGATACATATACTTGTCACCTGTAGGTCACAGATTCATAATGAAACACATACTTACTCTCACAGGTCTTTTCATAACATTTCCTGGGCCCTTAAATTAGACAACAAGCATTAAGTGCACCGAGAGCAAATAACCTCATACTAGATATACAAAGCAATCACAAATGATAAATAAATCTAGAACAAATGATACCATCTACTATTTCCCTACATCTTTTATCTAAGGGGAACACTCACACATGAAGAGAAAAGCACAATCAAGATGCATGATAATAAGTGAATAATAAAACACCCTTAAATCACCAACAAGTGGCAACAAGAGGTATGATCAAATAGTTCACAAATCCTTGAAAAAAATTATCGAGGAAGAACAAGTCTCTTGATCTCTAATCTCACATGTATGGTGAAACTCTCTCCTCACTAGATTGATCTCCAACACGGTGAAGATGGTCGTTGATCTTGATGTTGGCCTTCGTTATATCTCCGTGTTCTTTGTGTGATCTCCTGGAGGCTCTCCATCGTCTCTACTTTCTCCGGCGTGCCCCTAGACCAAAAATAGATCCATCCCCTTTATATAAGATTCTTGGTTTGAAGAGAGGGAGGCACCACCGTATAGTATCACCCAGTGATAGAGGCTAGTTGGTCCGTACCACTAGTTGTCTTCTCTTCTATTGGTGATTCAAGTGATGCTCCAAAGAGGGAAGTTGTTCCAAACCCCTCCTTCTATGTGATCCTAGTCCTGGAATTATGAAATTTGCATTTATCCTGTGCAAAAGGACCAACAACTAAGTTTCTCTAATAATAACAATTAGTTAACAATAAAAACATAATTATTGGGTTAATTCTGATGTGAAAAATGCTAAAAATTAGAGGAAATGATGATTCATTTTGGGCACATCATTCACCCAGTATGCTGTGATGCAACCGACCTAGACTCTCTCCTCGTTTTCTTCGTCGGAGAGTGCAAGGACTTTCCATGCAAATATCTGCATTGCAACTCCATTTGCGAAGGCTTAAAAAGATCCACTTCCAAGTGCTCATCAACGAAATGAGGGGCCACCTTCCTTGCTAGAAGGGCAGAGCGCTTCCTAGCTGGTGACTTACTCTAGTCAACTCGGTTCTCTCATCCATCCCGACTGAAAGTGCATCTTAGCCCTCTAAGTGAGTTTTGATGATTAATGAAAAATGACTAATGTGTGTGTCAAGTATAATCAGGTGATTTAGTCTCAAAAGCAATAATATAACCATCATTGATAACCCCTAAAAAGTTCTAAGAAAGAATGACTTGAAGAAACAAAGATTAAGGATTATTCTCTAGTGCTGTAAGTGGTTCGAAACATCACACTAAGTTTAGGGAAAACCGTACTATCAAGGGGGGCTAATATCTGGAAGATGGTGAGAGTGTCTTTCTAATTCAGCTAGGAATCAGCTTTTCAATGCAAAGAGGCCTTTGAAAACCATCTTTGCTCACACTTTCAACAAAAGTCAAAACCTCCGGGATCATTGTCGGAACATCTATGTTTCCTTTTATGTGTAAAGAATTTGGGAACTCGAAGCCTCCAAGTTGTCCGTCTATCCAGTTTTCATAATGTCGGCAGATCCCAGATTATCCCGGAACCTCTGAGTTCTGGTTTTGGAAATGTCTAAGTCCTTTGAGCTCGAAAGTCTGAACTCCCAGAAGTTTCTGGAGTGCCCGAGATGCCTTCTGGACATATCATTTGAAATCTCATAATGTCCGAGTCAGTATGTCGGAAGCACCAAATTCTCTTACTATCCTCACTCTATTGAGTTTTCTTGAAATCTCAGAAGCTCCGAGTGTAATGTCAGAACCTCCAAAATTTAGCTTCTGACTATGCCTTGTTCAAAGCTATCAATTTTTTTGGAGAATCTAGGTTCTAAGTTAGACCTGCCAACATTTTCTCTTGTATGTTGTGCTCTCAAAGTTGGAGTCTTTGGGTTTTTGCCAGAGTCTCTGAGATCTGTTGCTAGACAAGCTATACGGCCATTGCTTTGAAAAGTTAGAGTATCCGTGTTCTTGCCAGAGTTTCCGAGATCCGTTGCCATATACGCAATATAGCCGTTGATTTGAAAAGGTCAGAACCTTTAGGTTCAAGTGGGAACCTCCGAGTTCCATCAATTTTGCACTAATGGCTAGTTTTTGAGGGGTTGGCTATATATACCCCCAAGCCTCTTTGCACACATAACTCTTTTGTTAATCCTTTCCTCTGCTTTCCTGAGTTCAAGGAAGAGTTCATCTCCAAGTTGAGTATTAAGAAAGAGTTCATCTCAAAGCCGAACTAATTGAAGCTTGTTACTCTTGGAGATTAGTGTCTCCTAAATGGCTAAGAGTCTCTTGGGAGCCTTCGAGCAGTTTGTGAAGAGCCCCAAAAAGTTTGTGAAGGTTTGGAGCTCGCCTACCGGAAGGTGAAGAGTTGCAAAAACTGAAGGGGGGTTCGCATCGGCAAACCCTTTGAAGGAAGAGCACATTATGGTGCCGGCTTTGATCTACTATCAAGAATCCTCAACGGAGACGTAGAGCCTCACCAAAGGTTCAAACTTTGACAACAAATCATGTGTCTCTCGTGGGGTTGGCTTTTTCCCTTCATCATACTTGTCTCCTCGTGTATTTTATTCACTATCATGCTAGTGTTTACTTAGAATTATAGAAATGCATGTGTAGAATTTGCTTTTGGTATTATTTTTTGATAATCTTCTATATACCCTCCTCTAGTCGATAGCCTAGATCCTTTCAATTGGTATTAGAGCCTCGTCCTCTCATTCCTTAGGTTTTACCACCTAGAGAGATATGATGTCTACTCGTGAGGGGATGCATATCAGGAGATGTCTATTGTTTGATGCTTCAAACTATGCTAATTGGAAATACAAAATGAAGATGCATTAAATGGTTACTAACCAAAGCATATGGTGTATCGTTGTTGATGGTTATGCAGTGCTCAACGAAGGCGAGTTCACCGAGGATGACCACCAAACATCCACCTCAATGCCCAAGCAATGAACACCATCTTCAACGTTTTCAGCTTGAATGAATTCAACTCATGGAGATCCATGAGGAAACTTCTTCCCTCAAGGAGTCTAAGCTCGATGTTCTAACAAGCAAGCTCAACAGCTTCACCATGATGGAGAATGAATACGTGAATGAAATGCTTACTCGCCTCAAGTACATTGTGAATGAGCTCAAGTCCCTTGGGTGCTCGGAGATCAACGGCTACTTCATCATCAAGAAGATGCTATGAGGCCTCTCATTCAAGTACGATTACTTGGTGATGCTCATCCATGAGAGAAATGACTTCAAGAACTTGACTCTCGTGGAGATGCTTGGAAGGATCATCGCTCATGAGATGGCAATCCAAGATAGGGAATAGCACGTGGCCTCCAACTCAATCCTCAAGAAGAACATAATCTTGAAGGCCAAGCACGTTGTAAAACCTAAGGGGAGTTGTTCTGCTTCCCTAGGTTTCAGGTGATGAATATTTTGCCACAGAGTGTGTTGTTGGAGCTGAATTTTAGGTTGCAAGAATTCAACGTTTACTTGTTAGAATTGGTATATCGGATGCTCTGATTTTGTGATCGGAACTTCCGATGTGTTTCGGAAGATCTGATGTTGACTGTGTTTTTTTAGCGCTCTGGAAAAACTGGAGGTTCCGGTTTAATGATCAAAATTCTGATGTGTTTCGGAAGTTCCAAGTTTGAAGTCGAAGGCTTGGACTTTCATTTCTGGAAGCTCCGAGAGTTGGCTGGAAACTCCGAGGGTTGTGAGAACCGGATGTTCTGACTCAGGAACTGGATGTTCCGATATGGAAAAGATTTTGGCCACATGGTTTCTTATGAATTAGAATTTGGTCAATTTATCTCGTAAAAATTGATGGAATTATTTTCTCGACTAATTTGGGTCAAGTGAAAAACTTGTGCTCTCAACCGGTTTGCTTTTCTACTAGTGTGCAGGGTTAATGAGTGCGACGGTGATTCGGTCATGAGGATTGGCATGGCGCTTGGAGGGCGAGATGCGATCAAGGTGGTGGCGATGATATCGAGCGGCTCAAGACAGCTACTTAACAGACAAGGCAAGGTGGAGACAAGACGTGATGACCAAGTTGGTTCGAGGTTACTTTGGTAAAAGTGCGGAAACCATCGAAGAGAAATCAAAGAAATTGCAGCGGCGACCAATGATATGGTTTAGGATTAGGCTTGTGGCGGTAGGAAGGTTTGAGGGTGGATAGGTGGCTTAGACACTTTGGAATGCGTGCTAAGTGTCCTATGCCCTTAAGTGGGCTTTAAGGCCCAAGTAGAGAGGGGTATGCCTCTTCCACTATAAATAGGAGATGGTGGGTTGTTTAAATCCTAACCCTTTTAGACAATCCTTTGTAAGAGGTGCTCAAGAGAGCTTTGGCCTAAGATGAGAGGCTTTTAAACATCAAGAAAATCAATACAAAAGGAGTCCCAAGAAAAGACTTTGTGTCCTTGAGATTTTCCCTCCTCTTTTTGGATTTTCATTTTCTTGCCCTTTTTTGGAGTTTTCTTGGGTATTGCAAGCTAGTGATGGAAAGATCATCTCCATTTTGATTTCATTCTAGCATACCCAAAGAATTTCTCATTCCCAACTTGATTTCGAATCTATATTGGAGGAAAGGCAAGCTTTTGGGATTTTCAATTTTGATTCTCTTAGAGATTTCAATCTTGCATTTTGGGGCTTGGAATATGTTGCTAGAATATGTGAGATGATTTCATATTAATTCTATATCAACATACCTCACAAGAACCTAGGAATCAAGGGTTTGATTTTCGTTCAACTTATTAGCTAGGGCTGATTTTTGGGGTTAGAAAACAGCTGATAGTAAATTGGCATTTTCTCTTAGTAGAAGCAAGCTTTTGACATGATTCCAATTGCAATAACTTCATAAGTCTCTTGTCTACCACTGTACAAAATTTCATTAAATTCTATTGGGTAGATCAAAATATGCGAACGTTTTTCCGAATGACAATCTGCTATTTTTGTCAAAATCGGAAGTTCCGATTATTCCAGAGAATTCAAAATTGGGGTCACTTCAAAACTTTCGGCAAGGTCGAAACTTCTGATATTTTCTACTATGGAACTTCCGATCTATCTATTTTTGGCTACACTGATTTTGATTGCTTTTATCGATGATTTTTCGATGTACTCTCTGACTTGGATACATTGATTGTGTTCCTGTTTTAAGAAGAAAGATGTGAAATCGACATTCATCCCCCCTCTGTCAAGGATGGCTGATGTGACGATGAAGAAGAGGAACTTGATGAAGAATACATCGCTCTATTTGTGAGAAGATTCTCCAAGATGTTCAAGAAGGGTGGTGCCGACAAGTTCCTCGACAAAGGAAGAAGCCACAAATACTCGAAGGACACAAAGAATAAATTCACCAAGAGGGTACTTGAAGATGTATAGTATAGTATCCCGTATACGAGGAGATATCTGTATACGACTGCCTAGATTATCGGAATAAGAATACATGTCCGGTAAGGATTTCCAAGAGATAAGATAACCCCCCGTAAGGAGGAAGGACACCCCTTAAACTAGGAAGTCAATCCCGATGTTTAAGGAAGCCAGAGTTCTATCGGGCATAAGTCCATGTCTGGTACAACTCAGGGAGCCCCCTATAAAAGGATCAGCAATCCCATAGGGGAAAGACAGCTCTCAGAAGAGGTCTTAGAAGCCAGACAGGTCTCAGGTTCCACAGGTCTTAGAAACCAGACAAATCTCAGAAGATAAAGTTAGAAGCCTGAAGCCATCCAGAAGCCTTAAGCGATTCCCATGAGAAGACCCGCTGCCTCGAAGGAGTCGATCCCCACAGAACTAGTCGAAGTAGCCTCCGATTAGGTCTAGGATAGCCACTAACATACACATCCCTTGTAAGATACTCTTTGATCAATATATACAAACATGATGTAGGGTTGTTATTCTGAGGGAGGCCCGAACCTGTATAAAAAGGGCATTTTCCTTGCCGTCAGATCTCTTGGTCTTGGGCCCTAGGGGTCCCTACCCAAGTATCTCTGTCTCACGACTACCGTAATATCGGCGGTTTACCAATCATCGACAGATGGCGCCGACCATGGGGACCTCTCCGGCTCAAGCTGTCAAGGAAGTATCGGAGTTGGCAGGATGTGCAACTAGTTGCGATCAGCCCATGACGCTGACTGCACGGCGGGTTCGACCTGAGGAGGAAGAAGCAGGTTCGGCGGGGGATCCGATCGCTCTCACGCGACGTACCGGGTACTCAGTTCTATGCTTCTACAAAAACTTCAGCCAGACAGATCTGTACCCGGCTATATATCTTGGAGAATACGCCTCTGGTGAGTACTCGGATTGCAAAGCTGATCACTTCAAGACCGAGTGCGCCAGGGCCTTCGGAGGAACGTTGGTGCTAACCGACGATTCCCAGGCAGGAGTGACCAGCCCGATGTCCGGACTGTCGCCTGTCGCCTGCAACTTCTGATCGACCAAATGATCAAGATCCTCATCACAATGTCCCTCCTGATGAGGAAGACACGATGGAGTGGAACTACACCTCATCTAGTCCAGACCCTCGAGTGGTTCTCGCAATCCATCACGGTCGGGAAGATCTCGAGGACCCAAATCAGCATGGGGGCTCACAACATCGAAGCCCGACGGCTACTCCCCGCGGGGATGGGAATATGCCAGTGGCAGCAGACGTAATCCCTCAGGGGACGGGGGTGTATGTGACCCAAACTGCTTGAAGACTCGCCGAGGTACACAATCTACTGTCACGACCACCGGCGGCAGATCTGACGACACCCGATGGAATAAAATGGCTGCAACGGCTGGGGGCTAAACTACAGCAGGCCCAAGCCCAAGCCGAGTCTTCTCGACTCCAGTCGGTGACACATAGCTCCAACCGAGGGAAGACCTCTTTTCGACAAGAGAAAGCAGATGGAGAAGGATGACATCCTAAGAACAGGTCTCGCCAGGAGGAATAGCATGTCGACCTCCGCGACACGCTCAACGAGCACCGATTCCACAGGCGCCAGCGAGAGCAATCTCCTCCCCGAAGAGACCACAGGCACCACGCTAATAGCCGGGGTTGATCTCCGACCCCAAACAGCGGTGAGAACGCGCCTTATTGGAGAACCATCAATGGATGCCAAGCGCTGTCCCAGGAGCTCCGACATGTGCGTTGGCCGTCTCGCTTCAAGCCCGTGGCCTTAGAGTTGTACGATGGCACCACGAATCCTGCAGAGTTCCTGTAGATCTACACTACGACAATCGAGGCCGCAGGCGGGAACGAGAAGGTCATGGCCTACTACCTCCCGACCGCTCTCAGAGGAGCAGCCAGGACCTGGTTGATGAACCTACCCCCAGGAACGATCATCTCCTGGAGACAGCTTTGCGACATGCTTCTCGAAAACTTCCAAGGTACATTCACGTGTCCCAGCCGGGTCTACGACTTATTCCTAGTCATCCAACGCCCGGACGAGACTCTCCGAGAGTTCACCAAGCGGTTTAGTGCTATTCGCAACACTATTCTTGAGGTAATAGACTCGGACGCCTTTGTTCGAGGCAGCAGGAACGAGATGTGCACGCACGACCTGATCATGCATCCTCCAAAGACAATGGCGCAGCTGATGGACCTAGACGAAAAGGCCGCCTGTACTGAGGAAACCCTACATTACATCAAGTAGCAACAGAACAGGTTGCCCAGGTCTCCCCTCCGGACCAGAGACAACTCCACGAAGACAAAGCGCAAGAAGAAATCCTCCGGAGGGAACAAGGAGAAGAGGTCTAAAACCGATGAGGTGTTGGCCGATCTACCTGAGAAGCGCACTTGGCGACCGCGCACCAAGAACAAGCCGACGACTTCCTCCGACAAGACAGAAAAACTCTAGTGCGACTTCTACCAGACCGATTCGCATGATCTCCATCAGTGCCGCATCTTCAAGAAGCACCTCAAGGAAGAAAGAGAGAAGTTCCGCGGGGAGAGCCCACAGGTCGCAAACAACAGCCGGGATATGACTTCGGACGATGACTCTGCCCTTGAGCCATTCCAGGGGCATGTCAGAGCGATCGAGCATATATTCGGGGGCTCGGCTTCCTACGAGTCGAAGAGGCAATACAAGGCGATCACGATCACGTTCGACCAAACTGACTGCCCCAAGAACTGTGTTCGACCAGGACGATACCCGATCGTTGTCGAACCAACGATCAACAACTGCCGAGTGGCTCGGGTGCTCATAGACGGAGGGAGCTCCCTCAACATCCTATTCACAAAAGCCCTCGACGCGATGCAAGTACCACGATCATCGATCCAGACGGTGACACAGGCATTCCAAGGTATCGTCCCAGGCTCATCGGCTACGCCGATCGGGCAAGTCACACTACCGGTTACCTTCGAGACACCGGAAAACTTCCAAACAGAGAAAATCATGTTCAACGTAGTCAACTTCGAGACGGTATACAATGCCATCTTAGGGCGCCCAACTCTGGCCAAGTTCATGGCAGCAACGCACTACGCACTACGCCTACCAGTGCATGAAGATGCCCGGCCCAAAGGGTGTTCTCACAATAAAAAGCTCCCCCCAAGAAGCACTACTTTGCGACAAGCACAGCCTCGACCTCGCAGAAAAGCATCAACTTTCAAGTAGGGAAGCAGACTCCGATGCCGCTACGCGCACCCCCGTGTCAGCAAGACCTCCACCGCAACTACGAGTGATGACTTCGGAAAACACCCCGTCCAAGTCGAAGAGTAGGTTCTACAGCTAGTTCAGAACTGGGGCAAAAAGGGCTTTCTCCTCAGCAGGACAACGGCTCCACAGGAGAAGTCGCCCTATCCAGGTCGCTCGAGTTAGCAGTAAGAGATAGTCGAGTCCCCTTAGAGAGTTCCTCGTCCAAGCACCTTCGGTAAGATCGCACAGTCATCACCCCTCCAACCGCCAGTCCGTCTTAGGTTGCACCCGCTCCAGCCTCAAGTCGTCAAGCTACGAACAAGCCGATGATAAGACGCTCCGGGCGCCATCGCTTAGCACGCGCACTCGACAAGCTTCTTCAGCGGGTCACGACAAGAGCACGAGAGCCTCCGGAGCAACCAACGACGACTCAAGAGGAGGAGATGATGTTTCTTACTTCTAGTTTTTCCTAGCAGTTTTTCTTATAATATCTTGTAAATGGTACTTCAGTAAGTTCACAGTTTTTTAATATTAAGTTTCTAGTTCGATATTTATTTTTTCAGACTGCCTATCCAAGAAACTTCCCGAATAAGACAGTCGGGGGCTGGATGAAAGGACCGAAGGTGCCGACTAGAGGGGGGTGAATAGGAGGCTAATTAAATTCACTCCTTTTAACTTAGTTTATCAAATTAAGTCTTAGTTAGTTGCAAGGATAAGTTAGCTATGTGGCAGGTGAAAAGCATAGGCAATATATGACGTGTAAATTAATACGTAGCTGTCACACAGGTAGCTAACACAGCTAAGCTGAAGACTTAGAAACAGATGAGCAAACTAAACAGCTGTGTAACAGGTAGCTGACACAGGTAAGAGATATGATCTATAACAACTGTGACACAGCTATGCTAACACAGGTGAAAAGGTGATCTATCACAGATAAACCGAATATATCTAAGAACACACAAGCATGCAAATATAGCAAGTAAATAGAAGCAACACAATGAGTACTCAGAGAGACAAGGTGTTTTTCACCGAAGTTCCCTACTCTTTTCAGAGAGGTATGTCTCCGTTGGAGAGGCTACTTCGAAGAGATCGCTAGCACTGAATCGTGCTTGTTCTCCGAGTACCTGAATGATCAGGCCTCTTGCTTTGCTTGTGGAAGTCCTTTAGCCTTGCAGCAGGTAGACTTTGGATCACCTTCAGAAACTACTGGTTCAGCCCACACAAGCTTGGGTGATACCAGCAACTCCTACGCCCGTCTAGGAGTAGACACTCCAAGAGTAACAGATTCAGCAGCAACGACTCTTGGAGGAACCAATGCTCTTTGCTCAAAGGCTCTAACTCTCTTAGGAAGTTTGGCTTTTGTTCTGAGGGTGAGAGGCTTGCAACGGTCGAATATGATTCACTGGTTTGAGCAAGGTTGATGTCGAAGACCTCCCCTGGTCCCCTATTTGTAGGGTTCACAGGCACCTGACCGTTACACTGTTGCCACGTAGGATTGAGTGAGTCACCGGTGACATACACCGGTGACACAGCCAGTCACAACGCACAACTATAACCGGCTCAGGCAGATCGACACCTGTGTCACCGGAGGCACACACAGGTGAACCCTTAATTGACGTAGCCTAACGACTCAGCCCGATCTTGGCACATCACATGCCCTCAGCACACAACTAACTCTGATCCCTAATAAGGAGAGAACCTCCGACAGTCTTCTGACTCAGCAGACAAACTATCGCAGTGCAGATCCCTTAGCATTTACAAGCTCTCCCCTAGTACAGAGATGTACCTAAGTCATAGAATGCTAGACCACCTGTGACACAACTGCGTCACATCGGTGACTCTAACCTCTAGGGTTTTCTACTGCTAGCACTGCAGAGTGCTAACGCAAGCCAGCCTCACACTTGTGCAAAACTGTTGATACAGGGCCACTAACCTCAAAGCATCAGTGCCACTGTCCAACACCCTGAGCATTGAGCAAAAGAACCTCCATAGATCATTACTACTTCATCCCTCTTGATAGTACGGGTGTTTCCTATGGACTCAAGGAAACTAGCAAATCTAGGCTTTACCTACCACCAACTGTATTCACGGCCCTTGACGCATCAAGCCACCATCACCTTACTTGCAACTCTTTGCACAGCACCGGCTTCCTCACAGCTGTGACACAGCTACCTAGCACAGCTATTCCCTTGTCCTGGAAACCACCTTTGTACCTTTTTGGGTAGTCATCCTTTCCTTGATGACCCTTCTTTCTGGAACCTGTAAAACCTGCTTACACTCATTGTAAACATTATATTCCAGTTTGAGTTGCCATTAACCATCAAAACCAATTAGGGGCCTAGATGATCTTTCACTGGATAGTAGGTGGCATCAAAACTGGCGAACGCATAGACGTAACCAATGATTCGACCTGCACAAAGGGAAAAGGGTTCCGCGCTGCAACCGTCAGGGATGCAAGGAAGACCCCTTAACGTGTCTGCAGGTGACAGGGGAAGCCACTGAGCCCTCACTTGACCAGACCTAAGGCCTGGTCGACTAAGCTCCCCGGTTCCATAGTAAAGTTCCCCGACCACAAGTAAAGGAAGAAGAGAAGGTGTGAATATGACTAAGCCAATAGAACCCGCTCGCTTATCCGCACCCCCGACTACTTTGAACAGAAGGCATCGCTGATAGAGTGCAATGTTGTTGTAATAAGGGCAAACACTAACTGGCGTCCAAATCCCTACGGCAAGCAAACGTGAGTTGCTGCTATGGCCATGATAGACTGGACAAAGACCCCTTATCACGTTTACTGATGGTGATGAGCCAATGAGACCTCCATCCGACTAAACCTAAGGCTTGGTCGATCGCAGTCGGCGGCATACGGCACAGCTCGCAAGCCTAAGTCAAGGAAAGCGGATGTGAAGTTCGACTAAGTCTATGAGAACCCTCGCGTCTGACAAACATTCACAGAGTAGTAGAGTTCAGGTTTTCAGAAAAGAAAAACATACTGGTTAAAGCACAGTTACTAATCACAGTGTATTACAAAATTACTCAGGCAGACCAGGTGCCTAAACCCGGTCCGCAAAGGCATCTGCTGCACCCTGCACAGCATCAAGAAGTCCTTCTTCCTCGTCTTCCGGTAGGTCGGCTTCGAGGGCATCCAAGGACAACTCCGGGTGCTGGCATTTAAGGAGAGCCAGGGCGAAGGCCAAGGCATCTTGCACGCCTTGCTTGAGCTCGTCGTCAAGGAGCTTCTCGACGGCTGACTTCAGGCGGGAGACGGATGCCACTAGCTCCACCAACCGGATGGCATGGGGAGGGCTGGGGAAGACGACGACTCCGACCTCTACAAGCACCATCTCGAGTGTGCAAAGGGCGTGCTCGAGGTCCTCCTCCAACTTCTTCACGTAGGATTGGCTCCGGTTCAGCAAAGACTCAGCCTCGGATAGGCGGGCCTTCATGACCTGGAGCTCGGCCTCGCTCTCCACCCGCCTCTTCTCAGACTCCTCGAGGTACTTCTTCAGCTCCTCGTTCTCCGCCCGGCGCGCCTCTAGTTCGGACTATGCCTCCTGGAGCGGAGGAACCCGAGAGATAGCGAGCTGAAAAAAATGAGGTCAGTACCGAGTACATTATCTTTTTTTGATTACTAACTCCTTGGATTACCTATACCAGGGAGTACAAATCGATATTCTCTGGCACCGACACCCCCAACGCAGGAGGCTCAGCCTATTCGACCGGGGCCTGCGCCGGCCTCACCGCCTGGGACTACTCCTCTGCAACGGCGACCCTAGTCGTAGCCCCGGTCGGACGGATGGTCAAACTAGTCAAAGAAAGTAGCCTATCAGCCTTCGCGAGAAAAAGAAAGAAGAATTGTGAAGAGGACCGAGAAGAAGACTTAGCGTTGGCGCTTCACCGGGGGTGAGATTCCTTTCACTGGCACCTCCGAGCTCCACTTCTCAGCAGGGACCAGCGGTGACTCCCCCTTGCCCGTTTGGGGGCTCACTACTGGCACGTCCTCCTCCGTGCGAGCAAGCACGACGGAAGATACCGGCTCCTCCGGGTGGGGGTCGCTCGTGTCCTGTGTTCCGACAACCCACTCCCGTCATCCTAAAGCATGGAAAGATCAAAGGGAGAAGGCTAGCCGAGCACAAATTCGTACCTGGAGCTAGGGGCGTGGCGGAGGCAAAGGAGCCCGAGTAGGAGACTCTACCCAGACAATCTCCGTTGCCACCTCTGCCTCAGATGGACCTTCAACCCTTGTCTCAAGGGTCAGAGTGGTCACACTGAGGACTTCGACATCTTCATCCTGAACAGGGGCACCAGCCCGCTCAGCCTCCGAGTCGGGAGCCCCGTGGCCTACTCGCTGCAAAAGAAGACCCGGATAGCATTAGTAGCGCTATTCAGACGAACCATGACTAGACAAGGCAGAAACAATTGACTCACCGAAAAGATCTCCTTTTGGTCGTCGGAGCTGAGCTTCAGGATCGGTAAGGGCATGTCAGTCCGCCCGCCTTGAGGAGATTGCTCGAACAGGTTGTTCAACCTATTCCGAAGCTCCTCGGGGGAAAGATCTACAGGATCAAAAGAAGTCTAACAAGTGAGAAGATAGGAGTTCTCTGACTAGAATGACACGGAAGGGTTCAGACGCTCACCTGTGTCCACTACTACAAACAACGTCATCCAGGATCGGTATCACTAACGGGTAGACCGTGCCCGTCAGTGGTGAAATCACTTCACTGATGGGTAAGAAAAATACTCGTCAGTGATGAATATGCGATGAGCCTCAAGGCTATTATCAAAGATTTCATCACTGACGGGTAAAAAAACTACCCGTCAGTGATGACTTTCAATGACGGGTAGATTTTCCGCCCGTCAGTGATGACATCATTTATCACAGATGGGTAGGAAATCTACCCATCAGTGATGACTTGCAGTGTCATCATGGACGGCTAGAAAACTGACCCGTCAAAGTTGAGCAAACCAGCACTGGCGGGTATAATTTTGGCCCGTCCGAGATGACTTCTTCTATGTATAAATGCCGGACCTAGTCATTTTCGCCGCGTTGAAACCCTAGCTTTCTTTCGCACCGCGCTGTGTCTGCCGCCTCCTCCCCGAGCCCCCGAGCCCGGATGCGGTCGCCGCCTCTTGCTCGAGCCCGGATCCGACCACTGCCTCCTCCCTGAGCCCCCCAAGCCCAGATCTGACCGCTGCCTCCTCCCCAAGCTCCCCCGAGCCCGGATCCGGTTGCCGCCTCTTCCTCGAGGCCGGCCACCGCTCCTCTGCCTTGCAGCAGCGTCGGTGCCGGTGGAGGCCGCCGTTCTCCCCTCTCCATCGCGTTTGTGACACTACGCTGCACTGCACAAGACACTTTATTTGGAAAGAGTGTCTTGTGCAGTGTAAACGCAATGTCACAATGGTGATGACGCTCTATTGCGGTTACACTGCACAAGAAAACTACGTGACGTATCAGACGCCTTCCGCTAGGTATTACCTTCCGAACCTCTCTACTTTGTTATATGCTAATTATACCGTGCTAAATTGTGAATTGTGACTGACATGATTGTGTGCTTCGATCAGAGGTCAGGATGAAGCCCGAGCATAAGAGAGAGTGCACATACAGATATCGCATTCTAATGCGTCGTCACATTCTAATGCATCCATTTGTAGTCAGTGTGTAAACACTCTAGCTAGCACTTTCTACCCATGAACCAAGCCCTAGATAGTTCATTTCCATATGAAACAGAGATGTGCAAAATTCTTTAGCAACTTGTGCGATGTCGAATGTGTTGTACATATATATATATTTGAGATGTGGAATTGAGATGCAGAAAATTCTTTAATTTGTGTTGTGCATGCTTGTGATATATATTGTCCTACGCATGCTGGGGCTGTGCAGAGGCTGTACATAGTATGTAAGTCTCATCACAGACAGGTCACATTTCTACCTGTCAATGATGACACATCACAGACGGGTCAAAATACAACCCGTCTGTGATAATGACTTACCACTGACGGGTTACTTTCCGGTCCGTCAGTGATGACTACCTCGGGTGAACGGCTCGAGCAGGTCATCACAGATGGGTGGTACTTCTACCCGTTAGTGATGACTTATCACAGACGGGTGAGAATACAACCCGTCTGTGATGATCCTGCTCTAGGCGAACGACAAAGGCTGTCATCACTGATGGGTACGCTACCCACCCATCAGTGATCAATCTCCCATGACTTACGGGTTATTTTTCAGGCCATCATTGTTGAAGTCCTTGTAATGGCGGGAAAGTTATCACAGACGGGTCACATTTCTACCCGTCAGTGATGACTCATCACAGACGGGTAAAAATACAACCGTATGTGATGATAACTCATCACTGACGGGTATGTAATCATCACTGACGGGTCGTACTTCTATCCGTCAGTGATAAAAAGTGTAACCGTGATGGCCAAAGATCGAACGAACAACTCATGACTTTCACCTGCTTCCGGTGACTCTCTTATGAATGGGAGGTACACAATAGAACATATATTTGCGATTTTTGGACACTAAGGCAGAGATCGAACATATATTTGAACATATATATATTACAAAGTAGCAGTAATAATTACATAGTAGTAATTAGTAGAATAATTAATTATCTAATAAGGCCTACGCCTCTTCCTGGGTGGGCCCGATCGTGCCGTCGTTGCCATGGAGGCCGCGTTGTCGTCGATGTCGTTACTGCCGTTGCCTCCTTCGTCGAAGCCGTCGAGGTCGTCGTCGTCCTCGTCCGTGTGCTCCCAGCAATCATCCTCGTCCTCGTCGGTGTGCTCCCAGTAGTCGTCGATACAGTAGCCCTTTCGAGCAGCAGTGGCACCGTGCTGCTCGTTGTCATCGCTGCCGTCGTCCTCCTTGTTGTCATCATCGCCGTTGTCCTCGTCCTCGTCTGCTGTGTCGTCCTCCTCCTCCTCATGGTTGGCCTCATCGGCGTCGTCCTCCTCCTCCTCATGGTTAGCCTCGTCGGCGTCGTCCTCCATGCCTAGCATTGAATCGTCGTCGGCCATCAAATCATCGTCGGAGGAGGTCAGTAGCATCCAATCGTCGTCGGAGGAGACCACCATTGGCGAGTCCTCGTTGGACGAGTAGTTGGTGGTAGTGGATGGCCAACTAATCGGCGACGGAGGACCTGCATAGGGCGACAGGACGGACAGTGGCGCTGATGACGGCGACAGACTGGCCATGGCGGAGGAGAAAAGCAGTAGGAGGGAATGGATTGGGTGAAGGAGGAGGCAGATTGAGTATATATTGATGCGGAGGGAGCGAAGCGGTGGAAAGATGAAGTGACAAAGCCATTTGGGATGTGCACCCCTTAAAATTCCACAACGCGCACATCCCAAACGGTCCATAGAAAACACTACCTGGTATGTAAGCCTCATCACAGATGGGTCAGATTTTTACTCGTTTGTGATGAGTCACCACTGACGGTAGAAATCTGACCCGTCTGTGATGAGACTGGAGTCCTTGGGCAAAGATTTTCATCACTGACGGGATCAGTCAGTGATGACTTATCACAGACGGGTGAAAATACAACCTATCTGTGATGATCCTGCTCTAGGCGAATGACAAAGGCGTCATCACTGACGGTTGTAATACCCACCCGTCAGTGATCAGGCTCCCATGACTGACGGGTTATTTTTCCGTCAGTGTTGAAGTCCTTGTAATGGTGGGAAAGTCATCACTGACAGGTTTGGATTTGGCCCGTCCGTGATGAGTTGTTCTATATAGGTTTCTAACTGGGCGACTTGTCATTTGCGCCATGCGTCGAACCTGAGTTTTAATTTGCTCCTAAGTTCCGACCAGTAGCGGCACCTCCTCACGTCCTCTGCAACGTTGCGGCCGCCGACAAGCGTGATTTATGGGCAATTTGGTGAGAGGAGAGCTAGGGTTCGCATTTGGACCTCGGACAGTGCTATATTTTGAGTTGGAGACGAGAGCAGGTTAGTAATTGCTCTCTTTATATCATTTATTAAGTGTGTACATCCCCTAAAGGACGTGGATTAAAACCTTCGTATTTATCCATTGTAATTTCATACTAAAATAGAAACCGTCCGCTTTGGATATTAAGCCAAATTTCTAGAATGAGAGCCGCTTTATGCTCTTATTAATAAAATTTATGAAACTTAAACCAATTTATTTGTGGATTTTGGATAAGCTAGATAGGTAGAAGTTGTAAGTGGCCTATTGCAAAAATAGGCCACTTTTCATAATAGAATCCTCATATTTTAGTAATCAATTAATGTGGTCGATGGATTGAATTGTACGTAGCAAAAGTAACACTAATTGTAGATGATCAAGCTTTATAATTAAGTGGATAATTTCGTGCTATTATTTATTACTATAGGATCGATGGATCGAAGTTGGATGTACGGGGATCGTGCTACCAGAGGGTACATAGATGCTTTATCTGGGTTTCTTAGAGTTGCCCAAGAAGATATGTTGAGGAAGAGAAAGAATGAAATGT
Organism: Stipa capillata; assembly: GCA_019208055.1. Taxonomy (NCBI): domain Eukaryota; kingdom Viridiplantae; phylum Streptophyta; class Magnoliopsida; order Poales; family Poaceae; genus Stipa; species Stipa capillata. The sequence continues at coordinate 72,045 of JAGXJF010000731.1, read as the reverse complement.
GTTGTCCATGTTGTAATTGCAATAACGTGGAGATGGTGCAGACGACAAAGGACTTGCAATTACACTTGCTTATAAAGGGTTTCATGGATGGTTATACCCGTTGGACAAGTCACGGCAAGGACGAAGAAGTTGCCACTGGCGAAGAGGCAGAAGTCGTCCCAAGTGGCGAAGAGCAGGTAGGAGTGGGTGTTGGCGAAGGGGTAGAAGTCGAGGCTGGACATGTTAGACATGTTGCGTCGCTCGACGAACCGGTGGAAGAAGCCAATTTGGAATCCTCAAATGAGGATATGGTTGAGGTACACAATGATTTGGACCAAATGTTTTGTGACGCGAAAGGGACAAACCTTGGTGGAAGAGAGTATGATGAGTTCTTAGGCTTGTTGAGAGACTCGGAAATACCCTTGTTTCTAGGATGCAAACCGAAGCACACGCGATTGGCTGTCGCGCTAGAACTACTGAAGATCAAGGCAAGCAATAACTGGTCGGACACAAGTTTCACAAAGCTGTTGGTGCTCCTGGAGGACATTCTTCCGGAAGGGAACGTGTTGCCAACAACAACTTACAAGGCCAAGAAGGTTATATGCCTTCTTGGATTAGAAGTAAAAAAAATACATGCATGTCCAAATGACTGTATTTTGTACCGCAAAGAGTACGCGAACCTGCATAGATGTCCGTCGTGCAAGACATTCCGATACAAGCGTATTACAAATGAAGAAAATTGTCATGATGATGAGGATGAAGGTGGGGGTGCGGTGAAGGGGCCACCAGCAAAGGTGGCTTGGTATCTTCCGATCGTTCCCTGTTTGAAATGTTTGTTCGCTAATAACAAGGAGGCAAAGATGATGCGTTGGCACTCAGAGGGGCGTAAGGAAGATGGAATAATGAGACACCCTGTCGACGCATGCCAGTGGAGGACTGTTACGCCTAAGGAAACCGAACCACTCATATCACGGCGTAGCGATCTGAGTCTGGTCAAGCCTCTGAGGAAAACCCGAAGACAACGAGGCCAAGGCGGCAAGAAACAGAAGGCTGATAGAGCGCCAGTAAGGCTTTATCGTATTCATCAGAACAGTACTATCCTCCTACCCCTCTAGCCCAGAAATACAAATGGGGTGAGCCACTCCTCCCGGAGCTTCAACTAAATAATATGGCCCAACAAATCAGACTTCTGCATAATCACTACATGCAATAATCCACGAAGCCTGGTGCTGAGCAGTATATCACGATTAGAGTGCCACCTGAGTACAATTTCTTCGATGAAGTTGGGACTGGTACGTTTGACGTCAACTATGAAGATATGTTCAGTCTTTATACCTTCGACAAACTCGACACTAACATCATCAGGGTATGGAAGCTCCACATGGTCCAAGAGATCAGGCGCTTGAATGCAAATGTTGGATTGATCGATCCATACCTATTCAACTGGAGGGTGCTCAACGAGAATGCAGAGATGGTCACGCAGTTCCTTGCAAAAGAATGGCTTGCCCAAAGGACAAAGGATTACATAATGTTTGCCTACAACCCACCGTAAGTTCTTTAGTACTGTCTAAATTTTCAATTTATGCACTTAGCTAGGTGTTTACGTCTCACTTTTGACCATGATGTCGTGTATGCAGTGACCACTGGGTACTTGTGGTTATCGTTGGAGCATGGAACAAGGTCTTTTACTTTGATTCCATAATGAAAACGAAATGTGACTTCTCGATGATACGAAAGTGCATCGATGATGCCTTCGTGATCTATAAGGCATCGGGAGGGGTTAATTACAAGGTAAGGGGAGAAAAAAAGCTCACCCATAAATTTGATTTCCCGTGCAAACAACAATGAGAAGCAATGAACACATGTGGGTTCCACGTTTGCACGCACATGGAGGTGATTGCCCTAGCGTGGACTGAATGTGGAGTACATAAGGTATTGATGGATCTAATATCTACATTGACAGTTTATTTAATAGCTACTTTGTTTCCATATGAAATTAATGTTCTCATTTTTTCACAGGAATTTCATATTAACACGCAAGAGCAATTTGATGCAAGCCAGGACTTTACACACATATTGGCACGCTTCGCATATTTCTTCAACAATTTTGTAGTAAACCCCGCCGGTGAATTCTACTCCGGCATACCCCCATCTACGTAAATTTGCTTGAACTGATTCTATATTGTTCTTTTCTAAAGTTTAGACTTGTCAGATTTGAGATGTCAAACATATTTGAGATGTGACAAATTGTTTAGCCAATAGTGTGATGTAGAGTGTGTTGTATATTTGAACGGACTTGTCAAAACTGAGAAGTCAAATTGAAATAATTCTTTGATTCCTGTTCTACACTGCATATATGCTTGTGATATATATCATGTGCATGCTGGGGCTGTACAGAGGCTGTGCAGCTGGGGTATATTTTGCTTTTCAGAGGGCATGGCTAGCAAAATGACCTGAGGCTAGCCATGAAGCAGGAAAACCCTACCTAATTAGTACTTACCATCGTTGACGGGTGCCTTTTCCACCCGTCCGTGATGATCTCCATCACAGCTGACGAAATATCATCAAGGACGGGTAAAAAAGGACCCGTCAGTGATGATGTTTTGGTCACCTCTGATGATATATCATCAAGGACGGGTGAAAACAGCACCCATCAGTGATGGTATCACTATCACTGATGGGTCAATATTTCACCTGTTCGTGATGATGTTTTCGTCACCTGTGATGAAATGTCATCACGGACGGGTGAAAAAAGCACCAATCAATGATGGTAGCACTATCAAGGACGGGTGAAAATAGTACCCATCAGTGATGGTAGCTCTATAACTGACGGGTCGATATACTACCCGTCCGTGATGATGCTTTGGTCACCTTTGATGAAATGTCATCACGGACGGGTGAGAAAAGCACCCATCAGTGATGGTAGCACTATCACTGACGGGTCGATATACTACCCGTTCGTGATGATGTTTTGGTCACCTGTGATGAAATGTCATCACGGACGGGTGAAAAAAGAACCCGTCAGTGATGGTAGCACTATCACTGACGGATCGTTATTCTACCCGTCCGTGATGATGTTTTCGTCACCTCTGATGAATACTCATCATGGACGGATTGGAAGTGCACCCATCAGTGATGAGACTACTATCACTGACGGGTCGATATTCTACCCGTCCATGATGAGCTTTATAAGTGACGGGTAAATTACCCGTCACTGATAATACGAGTCATTACTGACCTTTAGTTGCTGACGGGCCAAATACCCGTCATTGATGTGGATTTTTGGCCCGTCAGTATTGACAGTTTCTGTAGTATTGTCGAAGTCCCTTGTCTGGTCCTTACCCTCCGGGATCACCCAGGTAGGTGTAACCCTCGACCGAAGAGGGCTAATCCGACGCCGAAGGAAGTCCTCGGTGACGTCCCATGCTGACAAGCCTCTACCGGCAAGGGCGGTGATGTCGCCAACGAGGGCCTTGAGCCACCTGGTTTCCTTCGGGGCCTCCAACTAGCTCTTGTTTAAGAGGGGCGCCAGGCCACGGTAGTGGATCCCGAAGGAGAGTGGGGGCTGGCAGTAGAACCACCTCGAGTGCCAGCCCGACCACGACGACTTCTAGGAGGAGGAGATATAGGTGTCCTTCCTCCCCTCCCGGAGTCGGAATCCGGCGCTGCCGACGACGCCTCCACCGCTGGCCTTCATCCGGCGGAGGTTGTAGTAAAACCTCTAGAGCTCCAGGCTCGGCCTGATGCCGAGGTACGCTTCGCACAGATGTGCGAAGACCGCCAGCATCAGAACCGAGTTCGGGTTGAGATGTATCAACTCGAGCCCGTAGAACTAGAGCACTAGGAGGAAGAAATGAGAAGGTGGGAATTGGAATCCACACCTAAAGAAATCCGCGAAGACGATGGTCCAGTTCGTGTCTGGACTTGGGACCTTCTCCTTCAAGGCCCCCCGGTGAGATACGAATACCTCCGGGAGGATGACCTCCTCCGCCACGAGCTTCTTGAGGACGGCGGAGTCCATCACCGAGGGCTCAAACTCGGGGATGACGACGATCGGTTCTCCCGAAGGATCCTTCGCTAACTTCTTGGTCTCGGGGAACTTCTTCGCTATGCTTTTCTTTCCCATTATCATTGACGGTGGTCGGCGATGGCGAAGCAGGGATCGGAGATAGGGGCGCAAAGACGAAGATGGGAATGCTAGGAGGCAGAGAGCAATGCGGGTAAAACCCCAACCAACTCTCTTAAGAGATTCAATTTTTCACCTGACCGGAGCGCGGTTAACGGCACAGTCTATTCCATCGCATTCAATGCGAACAGTTGCTTTTCCCGCATGCGAGACAGCGTGCGCGGGAAAATGAGGGTCTGACAAACCCACGACCCCAACGAGCGCGCTACGTTTTGGCTAAGGTCAGCCGAACAGTAGCGCAGAAAAAGGAAAGATTCTTCATCACCACGCGAAAATTCCGCCACGACGGTTCGGTTTCCCAGAAATCTACCAGGCGAACGTGTGTCCGTGATAAACGGATCAGATTAAATCAAAGATGCTTCTTGGGCAAGCTAGCCTAGAAAAATCCTTGGACTACTCGGAGGTTTTTCCCGACAAGGATATCACGACTAGCTGGTAGAGATAATGCCTACTCGAGATGTTGTCAGCAAAGTACACAGTTTCGCGTACTCGAAGTTGCTTCCCGAAAAGGGCAGATTTCCTACAGAATAGTCATGACCTCACTTCACGTACTGATGGGGGGCTTGACAATGTATAGTATAGTATCCCGTATACGAGGAGGTATCCGTATACGACTCCCTGGATTATCGGAATAAGAATACATATCCGGTAAGGATTTCCAGGAGATAAGGTAACCCCCCGTAAGGAGGAAGGACACCCCTTAAACTAGGAAGTCAATCCTGACGTTTAAGGAAGCCAGAGTTTTACTCGAGCATAAGTCCATGTCCGGTACGACTCGGGGAGCCCCCTATAAAAGGATCAGCAATCCCATAGGGGAAGGACAAGTCTCAGAAGAGGTCTTAGAAACCAGACAGGTCTCTTAGGTTCCACTGGTCTTAGAAGCCAGACAAGTCTCAGAAGATCAAGTTAGAAGCCAGAAGCCATCCAGAAGCCTTAAGCGATTCCCATGAGAAGACCCGCCGCCTCGAAGGAGTCGAGCCCCGCGGAACTAGTCGAAGTAGCCTCCGATTAGGTCTAGGATAGCCACTAACATACACATCTTTTATAAGATACTCTTTGATCAATATATACGAACAGGACGTAGGGTTGTTATCCTGAGGGAGGCCTGAACCTATATAAAAAGGGTGTTTTCCTTACCGTCAGATCTCTTGGCCTTGGGCCCTAGGGGTCCCTACCCAACAAGTATCTCTGTCTCACAACTACCGTAAGATCGACGGTTTACCAATCGTCGACAACACTTTATCGCCAATTATTCCAACAGGAAGGATAATAAGGATGAAAAGGAGAAAGGGTACAAGAAGAAAGACCACCATGGGAAAGGCAAGTTTATCAAGAGGAACTACTAGAAGGTTCAAGCCCATGACGGCGAGGAATGGGATCCTGATGATTCAAGCTCCCACTCTGACTCTGATGATGATGGTGTTACTGGTCTCACCATGGCAAGTCTAAGACCCGTCAAGTCCCTCTTCGACCACTCAAGCGATGACGAGGCACCTATTTCTTCTCATGGAAAAGGGTTCAAAGGTATCACAAATCACCAAGTCTCCAACCTATGATGATAGAGATGATTATTTTCTTGATGATTTGAGTATGCCTAGCTATTTGATTCTCTTGTTACCATTCTTGAGAAGCAAGAGGCATTGCTTATGAGTGAGATAGAGAAAAATGAAGCCCTAACCCTTAAGCATAAGGATTTTAAGGTCTCATATCGAAGAGGGTCACCAAATGAGAATAGTACTTTTGGTGATAATGCAAAGGGAAAGGTAATTGAGTTAGTTAAAATTCCTATCTCAAATTACCTATCGATTTCAAAATTCTTGCTTGTGCAGTCTTTGAGCTATAACTTGTTCTTCGTATCTCAACTTTGTGATCGTTATCTTGAGAGTAACTTCAATAAGCATGGTTTCTTTGGGACTAAGAGCAATCATCATTCATTAGTCTTCAAAGGTTTTAGCGAAGGTAATCTCTACTTGATTGACTTTTCCTCTAACAATTCTTGGATATGAACATGCTTGTTTGCAAAATCCTCTTTAGGTTGGCTGTGGCATAGAAAGTTGGCTCATGTGGGAATGAGGAACCTCGATAAGCTACCCAAGGGTGACTACATTATTGGTGTCAAGAACGTGACCTTCGACAAGAATCGTCTTTGTAGCACATGCCAACTCAAGAAGCAAGTTAGTGGCCCACGTCCCATCAAGAACATCATGACTCACTAGGCCGCTCGAGCTTCTCTGCATGGACCTATATGGTCCCATCACCTATGTGAGCATATGAGGTAACTCCTATGAGCTTTTTATTATTGATGACTTTTCTTGCTACACTTGGGTGTTTCTCTTGCATGAAAAGAGCGAGACGCACAAGATCTTAAATGAATACAAGACGAAGATCAAGAATGTGAGAATTTGAAACAGAATCGAGTTCAAGAACACAAACATCAAACAGTTCCTAGATGAAGAAGGCGTGAAGCACGAGTTCTCCTCCGGCTGTACCACGCAACAAAATGGCATGATGGAGAGGAATAACCACACACTCATTAAGATGGCAAGAATGAGTGCAAGACTCCCGATTGTTTTTGGGCTGAAGCAATCAACACCGTGTGTCACACAATCAACCGCCTATATCTTCACCAACTCTTGAAGAAGATGTTGTACAAGCTCATCTCTGGGAACAAGCTCAATATCTCTTACTTCCGCGTCTTCGAGAGCAAGTGCTATATCCTTAATAAAAAGAAAAAGCTTCAAAGTTTGCTCCTAAGTGTTATGAGGATTTCTTTCTCGGTTATGCTTCTAATGCACATGCTTATCGTGTCTTCAATAAGACTTCACATGTAATTGAGGACACATGCAACATACAATTTGATGAGACTAATGGATCGCAAGTATAAAGTGTGTTTATCGATGTAGGAGATGGTGATGAGCTGGCGAACGCGATCAAGAACATGTCATTTGGAGAAGTGATGTCAACCGAGGTCAAGGAGAGCACGTCATCAATTGAAGTGGGGCCTTCCACATCCACTGAAGGTGAAGTTCAAAGTTTGGGAGAACCTCAATTACATGAGGACAAAGCTCCACCGCAAGTCCAAGCTTAAATACCACCTCAAGTTTAACTAGATCATCCAAGGATCAATAGAAGCTTGCAATGGGACCATCCAGTCGACAAAATACTTGAAGGCATGCGTAAACGGACTCAAACTCACTCCCATGTTGCAAATTTTTCTAAACATTACTCGATTGTTTCCTCTCTAGAGGCTACCTAGGTAGATACCGCTCTTGAAGATCTAGATTGGGTGAATGCCATGCACAAAGAGTTGAACAACTTCAACCAGAACGAGGTGTGGACACTTGTGGAATGACCAAGTCAAAATTTCATCGGCACCAAGTGGGTCTTCCACAACAAACAAGACGAGGACAGACAAGTCGGAAGGAATAAGGCTAGGCTCATGGCCCAAGGGTACAAACAAGTCGAATGCTGGATTTTGGGGAGACTTAATACCTTGGTTGCTAGACTAGAGGCTGTTAGGATCTTGCTTGCATACGCTAATCATCACAATACCATGTTTTATCAAATAGATTTTAAGAGTGCATTTCTTAATGGAAAGATCAATGAATTAGTCTGTCGAACACCCCCCCCCCGATTGGTTTTGAAGATCCTAAGTTCTCCAACCGCGTATAAAAGCTCTATAAGGCACTATATAGTCTCAAACAAGCTCATCGAGCATGGTATGAGTGCCTTAAGGAGTTCCTACTCAAAAAGGGATTTAAAATAAGAAAAATTGAATTGTTTGTTTGCCAAATATATGTGGATGATATCAAACCGCTTTGAAGAAGTGTTGTCTTGTGGCTGTCAAGAGAATCCTTAGATATCTAGTTCACACACCTAACCTAGATTTGTGGTACCCAAGGGTGTCAATTTTGATCTTGTTAGATATTTACATTTGGATCATGTGGGATGCATGGTTGATAGGAAGTCTAGCTCCGACACATGTCAATTCCTTGGTAGATCCGTAGTGTCATTGTTATCCAAGAAACAAAACTTCGTGACCCTATTCATCATCAAAGCAGAGTACTTCTCTACAGGTAATTGTTGTGCTCAATTGCTTTGGATGAGGCACACTTTGAAGGATTATTGTGTCAATTTGAATGAACTACCTCTTTTGTGTGATAATGAAATGAAGATTAATGATTATTTTCTAGAACTTTAGTGGTTCGAGGAATCACATTGAGTTTAAGGAAAGCCGTATAATTAAGGGGGGTAATATCTGGAAGCCGGTAAGAGTGCCTTGCTAATGCTCAGTTAGGAATCAAAATTTCAATCCAAAGAGGCCTTTGAGAATCATCTTTTCTCACACTTTCAGCAAAAGTCAGAACCTCCGGGATTATTGTCGGAACATACGGGTTCGTTTTAAGTTGAAGAATCTAGGAACTGAGTTGCCCGTTTATCTGGTTTTTGGGATGTTGAAAGATCTGAGATTATCCCTGAACCTCCGAGTTCCGGTTATGGAAATGCCTAAGTTCTTTGAGCTTGAAAGTCAGAACACCCAGAAGTTTCTCGAGTGTCCGAGATCCCTTCTAGACTTATCCTTTGTAATCTTAGAATATCCGAGTCAGTGTGTTGGAAGCTCTGAGTTCACTTACTGTTCTCACTCTATTGAGTTCTCTTGTAATCTCGGAAGCTTTGAGTGCAATGTTGAAACCTCCGAAATTTGGCTCTAACTATGTTTTGTTCAAGGCTATCCAATTTTCCAGAGGGTCTAGGTTGCAGGTCAGAACTTTCAACATTTTTCCAATCCGTTGTGCTCTAAAAGTTGGATTCCTCGAGATCTTTGAGAGGAAGAGATTGATTCATAGTTAAGCATCAAACAAGAGTTCATCTCCAAGACGAACTGATTGAAGCCTGTTACTCTTGGAGATTGGTATCTCCTAGATGGCTAGGAGTCGCTTGGGAGCCTTTGAGCAGTTTGTGAAGAGCCCCAATAAGTCTTTGAGGGTTTGGAGCTTGCCTCCCACAAGGTGAAGAGCTGCTACAAGTAAAGGGGGGCTTCGCATCAGCAAGCCCTTTGAGGGAAGAGCACATTTTAGTGCCGGCTTTGTTCTAGGATCAAACTTCCTTAATGGAGACGTAGAGCATCACTAAAGGCTTGAACTTTTACAATAAATCTTGTGTCTCCTATGTGATTATCTTTTTCCCTTCTTCATACTTGTTTCCTTGCGTATTTTATTCACTATCATGCTAGGATTTACTTCAAGTTATAGAACTGCATGTGTAGGATTTACTTTTGGTATTGGTTTTTGATAATCTCCTATTCACCCTCCTCTAGTCGATAGCCAGATCCTTTCACCGACCTACCACCTCATGATATTCCAGTTGGCTATGTGGGCCAAAAGAAAGGAGACATAATACAAAAGATGTTCTCTTTGTAAAGAAAAGAGGCAAATGGTCACCATTACCTTGTCAATTGGTCTAGGGTGTGTAGGCCGCAACACCTTGTCTGGGATCCTTGATCATGAAAAGTCTAACCTCATGCTCCGTCTCCGATGGCTCTAGTTTGATTGGAGTTGTCCATCAAAACCTTCAATTGGCACCTGGGCACCGTGTGACAACATTGATGAACAAATATTTGCAACTTCCACTGACATCATCATTGGCAATGGTCCCAAGGCTATATTCTGGCATGACGGATGGCTTGACGGATCTTCTCCCATGTAGTTGGCCCCCTTTCTCTTTGCCTTCACTCACATAAAGAACCACATTTTTAATTACATTTTCATGTTATTTCTACAAAATAAGTTTTGTAGTTGTGATTTTGTAGAAATCCACAAATGTCAGGTCCAGAGGTTAAAAAGTAAATTCTTTTGATTGTGATTCTTCAAGATGGTTGTACGAACATCAAGTGGTACCAACCACACATGTAGGACATGAAGGATTGCACCGCGGGAATGATAAGGGATTGGAGATTTTGGAGTGACCGGCCTAACCCCAAAATCCTTGTGTATTCTCTTCACTGATGGGATATGTTGCTGAGATTTCAAGAAATATCCATTAAAGGCTCCATTCACACACAGGATTTATGAACACTGCAATGCTTCCCATCAAACTTCTAATTTAATCGCACAGTGAACCTACTCCCTCAAGAATGCATTTGTTATCATATTTACATGCTTTTATGACTCGTACTTTATTCTCTCAATTTATTTATTAATGAATTTTATGCAATTATTTTCTCCAATCTTTATAATCATCATCACTATCATTTATATTATTTCAAGAATTCCTCTTTATAGTACCGACAAACTAAACTATTACAACGTTACTAATTCCTTATGCTCATCGAGGATACAATAGTTTTACTCACTTGAAATAGTTATAAAGATCTATACTCTTGAGGTCATCGAGTTGCATGAGTTCATGTCCCTTTGGGCAGTCCTTCAGGAGTTCCAGCTCGACCCTCACACCCCAGATTCCATCTCCTAGAGTTGGACATCAAATGGTGTTTACTTGACAAAATCAGCCTACCTAGCATAGTTTCGTGGCTTGCCCACTTCAATGCTAATGTGATCTAGAAGGCTAGGGGACACTTAATGTACATTCTTCATTGGAACTAATCCAAAATAGAATTCTCAAGGCAGACAATCTAGCGATCGGAGGATGGCCCCACCGTACGGTCCGCAAGTGCTCCAATGCACAACCTAAACTTGCACCACCTTTTCATGCTCTGTCCCTATGCCTTGGAGTCTTGGGACTGGGTGCTCCCACATTTCAGTTGCACTATTCTACATGCTCTAGATTCCGGACTTCTATGATATCCTCAAGTGGTGGCTCGACACCTAGATGACAATCCAAAAGGATCAAAGACAAGATTTTCAGCGAATTTGCTATTTATACAATGTGGAGCATTTGGGAATAACACAATTGAAGAATCTTCTAGAACACCGATGCCAATGCTAAGGTGGTGGCCACCATGAAATAGGAGGCGACCGAGCAAGAAATGCTGGCTTCATGGGCATGTATAATGTTTGACCCATGTTAGTGGGTGGCACTTTGCGATCTCTTTTTGTGGGAACTTCGTTTCCCTCTGTATACACACACTTCTTTTCCTCTTATATTTATTGGTATAGCCACTATCTTGCATGGAAAAAATAATCTTCATTATTGTTGTAGTGATTAAACTTGAGTAGGCTTGTCATTCTTCCCAAGTGTTCTCTTGACGGAGGAAGTTGTAATATTGGCTAATGACCCTCGACATATCTTACTTTTTGTTTAATTCGGTTTGTCAAGTTATTGCTCGTTCATATGTCTAGAAGTTGACATGAAACTAGAACAACTTTGCCACTGATCTTGTTACTTTTAATGTTCCTTTTTGTTAACCAAACTGAGATCATCCCTTCAGGATTACTCCACACCTATGGTCCCCCATCATCTAGTGATTGGCCACCCGTCCTCTGCTAAAGGTGTCAGCATCTCACTCATCACACCTAGGACGTGTCAGGGATCATATTTCAGTGGCATGGGCTCAATAAGATTGAGTATGACCCATTCTATCCCGGAAACGCTCGGTGTCCGTAGTGCCAGACAAGGTCCACTACTAGTCATGGTAGCCCTATTGACTTCCGAACGACAATCGGGCTTTAAGCTAATGTTAATGAAAGGAAGTTAACTATGTCAAAGAGAAACTTAGAAAGAATAGACCCAGGTCCAAGTGAGAATAAAGTCCATAATGAGCCATGTCAATAAGGCCCGTGCTATGATGAACCAAGTCCATGTGCATCGTATGGGCCAAGTTCAACATGGCATGGTGAAACAGGCTTTAAATTATACTCTTGCTTTTTCTCCCCATCGAGGGTGTATGGTCATTGGTAAGAGGTCCCAAGAAGATAATTTTTGGGGAGAGAACCCAAGAGATCATTTTTGTAAGACATCTTATCAAAGGAATAGCAATATCATAGTGCAAGCTGTGCCCTTGACTCCCTGAATGCGCAGCTCCCTGTAGTGTCTCATTTTCGAGGTGAAGTTTCCCAGTCAGGACAGCACACTTTGACAAGAGTAGACGACCTAACTTTACTTAATATGGTTGAACTTGTATAAATCTCATGTCATTTACTCTCTCCTATGTGATGACCCATATCACGGGCGTGGTATGCTCCATTGCTCCTATTTATATTGTAAATTTTATTATCCCAACAATAATGGTTGGGTTCCATTTTTCCTGATCAGACCGACTTTTCCTAAACAGGACCATCTATCTAGTCTACTTTTATATTAGATGAAAGGTGTCTACTTTGAGGCAACACAAGGCAGGGATGGTAAGAATAATTCCGTGGATAACACCATAATTCCGTGGATAACACCATAAACTAGGGGCTCATTTGGTAGCAAAGGAAAAGGCAGGGATCCCCGCATAATCCCAGGGAGAATTCCATGGGTGGCATCTTGTCCTGGGTTTGCTAACCAGACCACTTGGATGGGATGACGAGAGGAAATCCCTACCCTTCCCAATCAAATTCCTGAGATGGAAAAAAATGCCTCCTCATACGTGGACAGATTTTCATGTCTCTTCCTCTCTCACGCGACGCCATCAACCTCTCGGAAAGCGCCGTTGCCACCGGCACTTCCACCACGTTGATGAGCGGCCTCGCCACCGGCACCTCCAGCGCGTCCACGAGCGGCCTCTCCAAAAGCAGCATCGGCATTGGCATCTCCAATGCGTCCACGAGCGACCTCGCCACCGGCACCTCCACTGCCTGAACGCGTGGCTTGGCCAGCACCACCTCCTCCACCTCCACGCACGGCCTCACGACCAGCTTTGATTCCAGATCCGTTGGCCTCAAGGGTGTAGACGATGACATAGGGGAACCACTGGAGCAACTCGAACTCCAGATCCGACGTCCTTGATGACATAGACGACGAAGTAGAGGACTAATGGAGCAGCACCAACTCGGTGGCATCCTCGTCGCCAGCATCGATGGTCCTGAACCAACCATTGCCCAACTGTCTGGAACCTGCTCTTCAGTGCTGCTTTCCTAGCTAGCTGGCTTCAACCTGTGCGTGAGAGCCGCCGGTGTCATTCTCTGCCACCACGGGGCCACCTAGGTGGTCAGTATCACCACCAGCCCACTACTTGGCCAAGCTACGACCGCGCAAGCAGCTTCTTGTTTCTTATCTTCTTTTTCTAAGTTTATGCAATGTTCACTGATTCTCTCTCTCTTTTCCCGAGTTTGTGTCCTCCACATCTCCCACATGATCTAGGGGATATTTTGCATCCACATAGGGATCCCATGTGACCCAAAAACTTCCATCCGGAGGTGACCTTCCTTGAGAATAATGCCCTTGGTGACCAAACAAAGCCTAGGAGGGTGTTTGGTTGAGTTGTGGCTTATCTAAAAATAACTGTGGGCTGTCTGCTATGAGAAAGCTGCTGCAGGCTGTCTGCTTGGAAAAGTTAGGTTTCTATTGTTTTGTTTGAGTAGAAAAGATGGATAATTAATTGCCAACTAGCATCCTGTAAAAGCCAAAAAAAACACTTTAAAATATGTTTTTTTTACATTGGTTTTAGTTTATAAATAGAAAAAAATATTTAGAATATTTAGCGTTGAGCTTATAGTTTATAAGCAGAAAAAATTATAGCAAAAGTTCAACCAAAACACCCTAAGAGTAAAACTAGTGTCACATTTTCGGTTTTGCCGATTTCAACATTTTGAAGAGGCTAAAATAAAAGGCTATGTGTGGAAGCCGGTAACCCTAACAGTACCTGCATTTACCTTTCTAGAAAACTGGGTCAATCGGCTATTTTTAAGAAGAAAAAAGGTTAAAACAAATGCAAAACGGAAGATACTTGTTTATTCGAGGAAGAAAACGAAAAACACTTTGCAACATTAGAGAAAGAGAAAGCAGTCGAAGCCCGAAGGTCACAAGCGCTTCCCCTGATCTCCTCCTTTCCCCCAAATCTCCAGCAACTCCGCCAGATCGCCGGCGGCCTACGACTAGCGCGTGCTCCAGCCACCACCTACTCCATCCTCGTAGTAGAGCCCAGAGAACAGCACGTGCTGCAAAATAATTTGTAGCGGTTGTGGTCAGAAAGCGAGAGAAGAGGGGATGACTAGCCTCTCCATCACGGTGATGACGCTGAACCTGCACGAGGGGGATCAGCCGAGCGAGAGCCCCAACAGCTGGGAGAAGCGCCGCGACATCTGCGTCAGCGTCATCACCAGCTACTCCCCCACCATCCTCTGCACCCAGCAAGGTGAGTGGGCGCTATGATTCCCTGTTCTTGTGTCATGTAATTGATTTGGTTCAACAGTTCAAGAAGGTGTGGGTTTGATGTATACCGTTGTTAGATGTAAGTAGTGTTCGTACAGATTACGCACGGATCTTGATCTCTGACAGTCAGAAGAAGGTTTTATATTAGCAAAGAAGAGTGTGTGGATTGGCTAATGCAGACGTCTATACGAGCTTTAATGCGTTGTTAGGTTCTTATGGTGGGATCTTAACTCTGTATTTAGAGCTCCAGATTGACGAATTTTTTGCTCGCATTGGTCAATTCTCTGACTTCATGACTTCCCTTTCCCTCTTTGTTTTAAGTGCTTTCATTAGTTCGTTCTAGGCTTGAAATAACAGGTCTGATATGCAGGGTTGAGGTGTCAGCTAGACTACCTACAGCAGTGCCTGCCTGGTAATGCTTTCTCTCCATGCTATTTGCCCTCCTCCTTGCATATCAAAATGGTATTTCCGACAATAATGAATCATCTTTTATACATCTAACATATATGTGATCACTGTACTTCTCTGAGCATCTTGTTCAGAACAACAATCGAAACTAGTCTCTATTATCACCTTTTAGCTCTATTGTGAACTGGTGGAAATGTAATATTCTAATGAATTCATCGATATTCTGCATTGTAAAGAATGAATTTCTCAAGCTGTTAGGTAGTAGCATCCATCTTGCTTTTTTTTTAAGTTCCTAGTTATCCAAAACAACATTTTTATTACAATGAAGTAGGAAGAACTCTGTTTCCTCAGAAACAGCTAACGTATGCCGATTCTTACAAAGGCTTATAGCACCTTTTTTCCTCATAGATGAGTCTACAAACTTATAATGATGAATCTTAGAATAAAGGGACCAAGGACCTAGCCTTAGAACAGATACATTCAACTGAATAGTAAGTAGTTCGTGCTGCCTAACAAGTACTGTTGTGCCTGTTGCTGCTGCCTGCTGGGGTGCTCTGCTTCTGCCACTAATGCTCATGGTCAGTGAAACGGCTGCATTTGCTCGGCTTTTGGCTGTTGATGGCTAAAAATAAGAGAAAGATATAAGGAAAATTGAGATGTATTCTTGTCCTTTCCAAATGTGTTGTAGTACAAATTTCTGTGTACCTTTTTTTCTTTTGAAAAAGGAAATACTCGAGGATTCTAGAATATGCATCTGTCTACTTGACCAACAAGTAGATATCCGATCTAGGACTCTACAGGTATCTTCCAAGACCTTTGAAAGGATGAAATCGATGGCTATCTGGATGGAAAGCTTATCCCCAGCTGGTCTCTTATTCTACTATGGCCTCAGAGGGACTTAAGCTATAAAAGGACCCCCAGGGGATCTAGCCACACATCATCTTTCGCTAGCAACACAACTTGGCAATGGCATCATGCAAAATTATCTGAATTCCAGGACACCTCAACTTGCTGGAATCACCCCTAGGCCCTAGCTTTCCTGGTCCAGGGATGATTGATTTGTATATGCTAGGCATTGTCAAACCACTTGAGGGCATCTTCAAAGCTTGATCAAATCTCTGTACTCCTCTTAATTTGTGTTAATTGTACAAAACAGCTACTTGTTATCTGAATACTTAAAGATAGAATCCCCTATCCCCTGTCTACAATTGACGTACGAATAGTCCAATTACCCCCTGATCCATAAACAAAAAGATAATATCCCCTATCCACTGTCTACAATTGACGTACGAATAGTCCAATTACCCCCTGATCCATAAACAAATGCCGGTGACCGGTGTAACTATCTGGTTGCCAGGGCTACTCCCTGTGACAGTTACATGACACTATGAGTTTATGAAGTATACATCTAAAACGGATATGGTACTCTATAATACGATTTTCATGATAAGATTGACCTAAAATGAAACAACCTGGAGGGCATAAAATACAATGTTATATTCCTTATTTGATTGATTACCGTGGGATGGAATGAACAAAATTCTTTTAAGGGTGATCTGTAATTTCTTTTGGACTTACTTTTTTTCCTGCACCTTTGGGGAAAAATATTTTTCTTAACCAAGATGAACCAAAATTAGCTATTAACTAAAAGGCCAGAGAGCTAGCTATTCTTTTCGTAGTACAATTCGTAGTCTGTTGGTCAGCATGAATGGGAAGCCAAATTACCAAGCTGTTGCACTTATCCAGGTTATGAGCAATTTGGCATTTCAAGAAAAGGCTCACAAGACACAACTGATGAATACTGCACAATATTGTACGAAAAAGAGAAGGTTTGACATTTTTCTTTGACATGCTTCTGTTGTGCCAACATAGAAATAAATAATGTCTATTCATAGATGAGCTGACAACCAACGAATTTGTTGAAGGTGGAGCTTACAGAAGGTGGTACCTTCTGGTTATCAGAATCTCCTTCAGTGCCAGGAAGCATCTCATGGGGAGCAACTGCACCCTGCATTGCTACATGGGCAATATCCTTTCACATGATGCTTTTATCATACTATTATCCTACCATCTCTTAGTCTCTTGATTGAAATTTATTGGAACTTGAAAGAAAATTGTTGCCTTAACTGACATGATGTACACACATTTCAACTCAAAAGAGTAGAACCACCTGGGTTCAGTTTCCAGATAGTAAATACAAATCTTGATGAAGATAGCCCTCGTGCTCGTAGACGAAGTGCTTTGCTTACGTGGCAACATATAGCATCTTTGCCACCCAATTTGCCTGTGATCTATTGTGGGGGCTTCAACACACAAAAGGAATCTATGACTGGGCGGTTTTTGCTGGGCAGATCCAGGTATGGCTTGTTGGAGGATGATAATTTTGTTGAAATTAACATGGCAATTTAACATAGAAATATTATGGGTACATATGTCAACTGCTTCCAGTTTTCTGTTTAACTATTGTCAGCTAAAAAACCTACCATTTATGTTAGTATCAAATGTCAAATAATATGAGATAACCTATAACTTTTTCAATTGGTAGAAGAATTTTTATAGCAGTTTGGTAAGATAAAAATTCAAAGTCTTGTCTAAGCTTCACTTTTCTTTTCCACTGCTGATATGTCGTTTATATAATAGAAACCCTGATATGAGCATACCTGCATTTGAAGCACTAGTAATGTACTCATATTAGCTTTAGATTTTGTGCTGATGTGAGGTATGATGTTCTTTTGGAGGAAGTTTAGTATATGCCACTGGATAGTTGTGTTATATTGGATCTACCATTGATTCTGAGCTTGCTTTGTTATACATACACTTTGTGCATGATCTTATATGATATATTTTCAGAAGTGACCAAAGTACCATTGACACTGTTTTTTTTAAGGATTTGAACTTTTTTTAAGATCCTAGGTAATTAAAAAAAATTGAGTATTGAAACTTCAGAAATAAAGTTTGAGTTCGAATGTAAGAAATTCCATACATGGAATTCGAATTTCAGTATTAATATATGAAGTTGACATGTTTTGAAAAGTTTGATTTCCAAAATTTAAAATTTGAATATTCAAATATCCAAAAGTATTCAACAAACCCTGAAAGTTTACATTTGTGCTTCAAAAAATCATGCCCCCATGTGTTGCAAGAGAAGTTCATGTGACACCCATCTTTCACACAATCCAATAGTCACATATAATTGGCTTAGACATAAGAAAAACCCAGTCAGTTTACAAATAGAAACCATAAAAAATAATCATATTACATATTTTAGAATCTCCAAAACATGATCATGGAATCGTGAAGAGATGCCCCCACTTGTCAGCAAGTTACTTTTGGTGAATGGGAGGTATCATGATAGACAAACCATCACCACCAACTCCCATACTTATAGAAGTAAACACACAAGTCAAATGTGGCATATATAATATAATACTCAAACTTTTCCATGAATATACAGAGAAGAGGTAAACCTGAATCTTGCAACTATCGAGTCACATATATCATATTTTCCCTTTTCTCGCACAAAGACATAGTGGTTTCTGAATGGTCGAGTACACTTTGTTTTAGAAAGTTCTTCAGTATACCACCGAACAAAAAAGATACAAATCTTAAAGCAAATGTACTTACTAAACCAGGGGAAAATTTGTAACAACATTAAGTAAAAATTCGTTTAATAGGATGCCTATACGTTCTAGAGCCATCCCTTCTCCAAGCCCATATCAAACCCATGATCTTAAATGTATCTGCGATATGTCCATGGATGTTCTATGCCATGGCGGCCCTTGTCAATGGAGAACAAGGGTGTGGCAGATGTGTTCACCCCATAGTCATTTCACAGTGAGCAGGAGATTTATAATTGCAGATCAGCATAGGGATGGAAAGGTATTGGGTTTGATTTGGACCTTAGATAGAGTAATATTCAACTGCTTAATTGCTTCCATTGAGAGGTGGACCCAAGGAACCACTGTATTACATATCGATATTTGTAGAGACGTGCTCCTGATTGTTATTATATTTCTTTGAGTATGTGTGTTTTATGCTTTAGTTCAGTGTTGATGCAGTCCCCTTACTATGTTGATTGACATAATTCCATGTGGTTTGATTACAGAGAACATGGTGTTGTGGGTGATATGAGAGATGCTTGGCCAAATGCTCGTGTGCGCAAAAATGTTTCACTGATACACACATATCATGGATTTAAAGGTACCCCTTTACTTCACTGAGATCCCTCTTTTCCAGTTTCCTTTTTACAAAGGAAAAATATCATGGTTGTCATAGTTTCTAGGTTTACTTGCTAAACAAAGGAAAAACATTCCCTTAGTATGAAAAGAAAACACTACTACAGTGTAACTAACTATAACCCAGCTTACACATTTTTCTTCAATTTTCTGAGACAAACAACCTAACTGACTATTCCAGGAGAAGGCTTGCTTTTGTTTATCTTAAAATAAAAAATTGGAAAATAAAAGGAAAAGATTGTCTTGGATGTTCTGCTTGAAGGTTATATATTGTATCATTTTATAGTACAGAGAACATTTAGCTAATCTTTTTCTTTCTCCAAAAGTAATATCTCTTACTACTTTGCATCATGTGTTCTATCTGTGCAATGATGGTTTTTCTGCATCACCTATGTTTTAGTGGGTGAATATTCCGAGATAAGTTTATTATAATTAGTGACCTTGTTGGTTTCAGTTGCAGTTTGTACCTGCCAATGCTTTCATTTTCAAGTAGCCGTATTCTTTCTAGAAATCTTACAGAGAAGAAATGCTGTGCTGCAGGGGAGAAACAAGGTGCCCTAGAATTTCTGAAATTAGTATTTAGAGCTCTTTGCCTCTGCTGGGATAGACAAACTCAGGATTTGCATATTGACTGGATACTGTTTAGAGGACGTCCACTGGTTCCTGCACTATGTGAAGTCATAAATGACAATATAGACGGTGTTTATCCATCCTCTCATTTTCCCATCTTTGCCGAGTTTTTGCTTCCGCGCTCGGTTCGCCTAGTTGAGACACCTTCATAGCCAATGTTTGTATTCTTGTTGCCATACTTTTTTCTTCTCACTATAGTTCCCCAGCCTTGTATTGTTTTTGGCTAAATTATTCATTTCTTTATATCCAGCCTGTCATTCTGGAAAGCATCTTTCCTCTCCATGGCAACAATAGACCTTGCAGTCTATCATAAATTTCACTTTACTGGGGTTATTTGTTTTTCCTTCCCACGGGTCTGCATTTGTTATATACGACTCTATACCAGCCAGGAGTGCTGCTATTGTTGTTGCTTGGGTCTCCTGTCATTTTTTCACTCTGTTCTTAACGCTGTGATTGCTGTTTTGAGGTATATATTTCACTGTATTTTACTAGTTGATAGCAATTGTGAAATCTCAAATCCGTCAATAAATTAACCGAGAGTATGGAAGCGATTAAGGATGCCATTTACTTATTCAGATGTGCTTGTGTCATTGTGATCTCTAATATTATAAAATCCAATAGCTGGCAACCTTGGACATCTGTTTATTCTTTCTTTGTATCCAGGCCTCCAGGGCCTTCTTGGCTCCTTTTTCTCCATTTCTTTTTAGTTATGTATTTGAACCAGCACAACTGTGGTCTACCAATCTCGCGCTGACCAGGAAAGCAACCCAAGGTCGTCTCCCGGGAGCATCTGCCCAGTCGACAAAAACAATAAAAGAAGAACTTCCAAATGTCAAAAAAAAATCTAAATAAATGACACGTGCAAATGTTAAAGTATTTTATGCTCCCGGAATGAAAATAATAATATAAAACATTTGTAATGTCAAAAAGTTCTAAAATGGATGACACCTGCAAAATCTTGAGTACTTTGTATACGTGTATATTTCCACGAAATATGAGTACTTTTGTGCACCGTGCAAAAATTAAAAATAAAAGAAGAATAAGTTTAGAGGTCTAAAAGAGCAATGATTTTGCTCCTCCTTTTGCATAGGGCGCTGAGTTATTCGTTTTTCATTAAAATTTGTAATTGTACAAAGTACTCATATGTCATTTCTTCACTCGGATATTAGGGTTTTTGTTCATCCGGGAGCATGTGCTCCTGGATGCGTCTTTCAGTTTCTCCACAAGAAGGGGCTAACTTAGTGTAAATTTTGATATATTAGAGGTTCACCGAAAAATCTTTGGAAAACTTTCAATTAAAGGATCTGAACTTGCAATCTCTTTCTAGCTCAACATATCGTCTATTATTGTCAGACCACCTATCTCTACGGAACTCAAGGCAGTGGCAGAGGGAGGGGGAGTGGCAGTAGTATTAGCATTAAGAGTTAGTATTAACCCTCTAGGTTTCAAGGGAAATTGTTAATATTAGCATACTTGGCCCCTCTTGTCAACATTGTTGTACTCTGACTGATTTGATCAACATCTTATTCCTGCCTCCGCGCCACTGACTCCAGGTAAAGGTCAGGTGTATGTATAGATATGTACTATGACTGAGGGCCAGAGGCAACAGCCTAGCGGGTTGTGCCAACAGGTCTAGTACGACGGTCTCTGAAAAAAAGGTCTAATACGACTTAAAAAGTTCAAATAATATTTGTACGTCGAATTAGATAGCCATGTCAGATATGATCATTGTTCTCTAAAATTCTCAGGTTGATGGAGATGAATATCTAAAATAGATACGAATCGAATCAAATTTGAAATTTCTGCTCGCTACGGTGGTATTCAAACATCTGGTAACTTGTAGCACATGTGCTTGGTGGCGCGGGTAGCAAATGCACCGGCCGTGGACCTGAGGTCGTAGTCCATGCACACAAGTCCTTAAGGTGTTGTTGAACAATACGCGGTACGATGAATTTTGTTTTTATTACATCACATGTACACTACCATACACACATACACTCACATGGCGCCTACCGAATGATCCTTGCGAATTGTGAATTGATTGATGAATCGTACTACACCTCACTAGTAATTATCCTCACTTCGTATCTACATCCGAAGTTGGTAATCATCCAACGTAGCCAATCGCAAATAGTTGCACACTGAAACCAAAAGAGGGCATCATCGCGTCGCATCCTTTGCCCATGGAGCCCAGGTAGGTCGTCGAGGTGTCGCGCGCACAGCACAGCCATGCAATGCAGTACACGCAAGCGGAATGCGCGCACGGTGGTTGGTGGGAACTGGGAAACGTAGGAGATCCCGCCCGTACTCGCCGCCCGTGAGCCCGTGACCCGCGGCAGCAGTAGCCGCTTTTTATCCCTGTCGGGCCCGGGGGACAAGAGAGCGCAAGTACCGCCTCTCCGGCTCCACGCACGCATCCACGGCCAGCCGCACATCCGGCTAGCTACGCAACAAAGCAGCGCTCACGGGCCGCGCGCGCGCCCTCGGCGGCTCACGGCCGCGCATACCTTCCCCTCTCCTCGCGCTCTCCCTTTCCAACGACTAACCGTCGGGCCCTCCACCCGCAGAGCGGCAATTGCTACATGTCTGTGTGCGGCCTTTTACTCACGGATCGGCCGGGAACCCTAAATGGCAGTTCCCTGCTTGCACTTTCGCCTGCCGAACTCCTCGCGAGAATGAGTAGCTTTTAGCTTTCATGCTGGTACGTTGCGTTCCTGTTCGCTCGCTCACATAGACTTCGTGATTTGGGGACCACTAACAGGGGGTTGATTAATAAGGGTACTCTTTTTACAGCAATATAATCTCGCATTTCGTATCAAGTGCTTGCTCAGCTCCATCGTCTAACAATTCAACAATTTAGACCCAATCAATTCCGTACAAATTTTGTTACTTTACCATTTACTATCTAAAAAAGGGTAAATTTCACAAACCCCAATATTTGAAGCAGTGGTAACAAGAAACCATAGTTTCTTTCTCAATTTATTTCCACTTAACCACGACTGCTGGGGCAAACATGTGACCCTAATCTAGCTGTTTGCCATACTAATCACCTTTTCTGATCGTGAGCCCGCATTTAGTGTCCGACGTGGCAAATGATCTGACGTGAGGCGGTCACGATTACAAATAAAGCTCTCCTTCATTCTGTGAAACAGAGGAGAAAGAAAAGTTGCCATTTAAGTGCTATGTGTATGCGGAGCTCAACTTCGGTGAACAAGCACATGGAATAAGAGGACCATAAAGAGCCTACACTGGATGCATCAAGCGAGAACATGCATATGGGCAGGGAGGCACATTAGGTGGGCAGAGGCGTGGGCATTGGCCAGAGGAAAGAGATGACTAGGGGATGGAGGGAGAGAGGACTAGGGCAAGAAGCGAGTTTTTTTATAAATATTATTTTAAAAAATAAATTCGAGATATATAGGTGTAGTTTCGGTAATTACAAAAATAACACCGTGTCGACCGCCGGTCAGACGACTACGGGCTTATCGTCCCACCGTCGGACGACAAGGGGTTTGTCATCCCACTGTCGACTGATAAGTCCCCTGTCGTCCCCCGGTCGAATGACAAGTCCCCTGTCATCCAATGGTCGGACGACAGGGGTTTTATATCCCGCCTGGCTCGTTCGCTCGGTTCCCATCCGCCGCTTTCGTCTCACTCTCTTCTCCTGCTTTCGCCCGTGCTTGGATGGACGAATCTATCGTCCCGTACTGCCAACTCTATTTAATGAAAGCAACAATTAATCCATGGTCTTTTCACCTGTACAATACAAAAATACCCTTTCAGCAACGTACGCATTGTTTGATTCTAAAAGTGAACAGGTCGATGAGCTGTTTTTGCGGCAACTGGCCTCGATCAACATGTTTAGTCTTACTTTGTTTGATTGGTGTGTAATTGCAGGACCTAATTTGATGAGGAGAAGAAATGGATGTATACTATAGTGTTGTGCCCACTGACTCAGGGGCAGGGCGGGACTGAAGAGAGGATTAGGACAAACACTCAAGCTCTTAGAGCACGAGCGAACCGAGCGAACCGAGCTAGGGCGCCCTGTCGTCCGACTGTTGGATGATAGGGGACTTATCATTCGACCGTCGGATGATAGGGGACTTGTCATTCGACGGTGGGATGACAAGCCCCTTGTCGTCCGACGGTGGGACGACAAGCCCTTTGTCGTCTGACCGGCGGCCGACAGGGTGTTATTTTTGTAATTACTGAAACTACACCTATATATCTCAAATTTTTTTAAATAATATTTATAAAAAAAAACTCGGCAAGAAGCATCCTTTGCCCGGTCGGACTTGACATTCAAGCCCAAGCGATAGGAAAGGGTGATTAGTGTGGCAGATCGCCAGGTTAGAATCATCTGTTATTAGACCCTGTACAATGCAGGTGCTTAGACAGGTGCCTCAGGAAAAAAACCTGGTTTTTTTTGTGAGAGGTGCTTAGACAGGTGCTTAGAAAGGGCGACAGAAGCAAAGTTAAGCACCCGGTGCTAGGCTGGTGCTTAGGGTGACACAAGTGACAGGTGCTTTAACCGGTGCCTAGCAAATACTACTCCAAGAAGCACAAATAATACTCCACACAATGCAGCGCTGCATTGGAGACAACAGGTGCTAGAGTAGGTGCTACACGAATATTAAAGCAACTTAAGCACCCATATGAAGCACTCTGCATTGTAAGTCACATATTTTTTGAGACGCCACGCTACTCTCTCTCTTTAAGCACCGGGCTATAAGCACCCTGCATTATACATGGCCTTAATTGCTCAATAATTATGTTTACGTGAAAATAAATTGAAACGTTTCTTATTAATTATCTCAACAGTTATGTTTACGTGAAAATAAATTGAAAAACCGTGGTTTCTTGTTACCGCTGCTCTAAAGATAGAGGTTTCATGAAAATTTACTCTCTAAAAGAAAGTTACTTCACCATTTTAGTTCATTGAAGAGCCCAGTTTCTCTTGTTCACTGACCATTACTGATTCGTATATGACCTTGATCTGGTCTCACTTATCAGACGTACACGGTACTTACATCCATTTGGTGTTCAGTTCACCAATCAAACTCTGTTAATTGTTTATCAATCATCATTTCTTTGGCAAGATAGAAACAAGCATGTACGTGAAGTCCTGAAGCTTCTAGATCTGGAAACCATAGTAGTCACGAGAGTGCATTGATACGATGTGGTCCAGGCAATCTTAGCCTTCTGTGACCGTGAAAAGGATTCGCTGTCGACATCCAACAAGATACGATTTGGCCTCATCGATTAAGACTGATAGTAACTGATATGTATACTTTAAAAAATAAAAATAAAATACAACTCATGAATGGACACGCCTCTACTCACACATAGCCTACTCACCAAAAGAAATTCTTACTTGGTGTCAAGATTTGGTTCCCGGCGGTATTCGGGTTACCGGGCCCCCTTGTAATTGCGCTTCTTTTTATCAGACCATCTTTGATTATTTCAATGTCTCTGTCATCTGGACCCTCTATGCTAATAGGTGAGAAAAAAAAGATTTTTTGCGGGATGCGGGAGTCGAAGTCGCGGGTGGAGCGTACGAACCACTGAGCTATGATATAATCTATATCACTAGTATACGGTTCGTAGCCTTGTTGTTCTTTAATAGAAATTTAAATTCAAAATTCGTTTAGATTTTTCAGGCGATAAATATCCTGAATTTATGGTAACCATGATTACCGGGTCTACCGCCGCCCCGGCTGCCCCTGTTAAAATTTCAGAAAGGTAGCCAAAACCTTAGATGAGTCAAATAGAAAGGCAAACTTGCCGTTTGATCTAGTAAGACAAATTTGGTGTTTAATCTTTGGTGATCAAAAGGTACGCTCACCTGCACTAACCATACAAACAACCCTTCTTTTTTTCTTATTTTATTTATTTTACTTTTTAGTGATTCTGCGAGTGATGGGAGGCACATGGATAGAAAAACATGCTCACAATTTCAATGACATGCATGGAACTCAAATAATGATAAGTTTGGTCGATCATGTAGAAACAAGTTACACTACACACAAAAGTCTGGGGTGAAGTAGGTGGTAACCGGTAGAATCGTAAAGTACCTTGGCTACAAGGAAAGCATTAGAATATACCTCTAGATGATGTGAGCGACTTATGAGCATATATGATTGACAAAATGCTTCCTCCTAGCTGAGCCCTAATCAAAGCTAGAGGACAACCAGATGATTATAATCGCATAGGGAAGATCCCTAACCAACTAGCAACTCCCCTGTAGCTCCGTTGGGGGTCCCGAGGCGTTTTAACCTAGCATCGTTGGGACCCTCCTCCACTGCTCCTCGTCACCGCCACTGTCGTTGGCTCTGACCACGGTGGCGGCGGACCTCGTCTCCAAAGAGGGGCGAGGGTCCTTGGGCCATCGTATTCTCACGCTACCGAGCTTGGACGCCGGGTTGCGGCACCGAATTGCATTCGTAGTGGCTGACGGCCATGGTTGCGTGGGCAGCGTGGTAGCCGGGCTTGCAGGTGGCAGCGTTTGGCGGCTTCTGGTGACCTGCCCGGGTGACGCGGGTTGCTCCCTAGCATTCAGCGACAGCTCGACGGACCCTGTGCTCTTTGGTGTGGCGCTCGACGAGTTGGAAGGGTGGGTGTGTGTAGCAGCCATCAGATCTAGCCAGATTTGGTTGCCTTGGTGGTGGTGCGGCCGGGTTGCCACGGGTGCCGGGTGATGGCGGGCCGTCGGTTCGGTCCTAGGCCTGCCATTCCTGGCTTGATCTACGGCCGGTGGTGGCTTTTCGGGACGCGCGTGGTTTGCGGCCCCTCGTGCTCCGCGGCCTCTGGGAAGATGGCGCTTGGGGCCTCGCGGGTGGCACAATGAGGCTTTTGGTGGCGTGCTGGTGGCAGCTTCAACGGGTGGCGACAGTGTCAGCTTGTGGCTAGTCGGGTGTGCACATGGACAGTGGCAGATTGTTGCGTTCCGAGCAAAAGCCCTGTTCCGGTTCTTGGTCCGAACCAACGATTGTGGCACCTCTAGGTGATGTTCATCTTCATGGAGGCATCATCATTTTGGAGCCGTGGCATCTTGCCAATCGTCTGTGAGTTCTTGGTGGAAACCTCTAATCTAGTTTTCCTAATCGGGTGATGATGCTGCTTTGGCGTCGCTCCCCTCCTTGGAGGCATTGTTTAGGAGCTGTGGCGTACCCGGTTTTAAGGCCGGATGAACCCCTGTGTTTATTGTACTATTCCCATGATCAGTGACCAGTACACACAAGTTTCTTGATGACATAGTCATACAATACCAGGTTCATTATACAAATAGCCATTATGGTCTTTATTTGTACAAACCAGGTCTATTGGCTGAATTAAAAATTGAAGCGGAAAGATGCCCATCAATATGCCAAACCACAGGCAACTGACTGGGGTAACGCCCTACGCCTCATAGTCGCTATCGGTATCCTCGGAATGGTACTCCTTCTCGTCTGGCCAAATCAACAAGCTAGGTGAGTACATTGAATGTACTCGCAAGCTCTCCTTTAGGGAGAATAATACGGATATATGTATTGCACGGTTACATCAAGAGAATGGCTCTAACCTATGTCTCATATTGTGTGAGAAAGTAAGTTTTCATTCAAAGTACTTAACTAGGTTCTGAAGGCAATTTTCAAAACAAGCACGGCTTTGCCGAACTGCGATAACATAGCGTGTTATCTTATCATTGTAGCTCCGGCTGTCCACTAGGGGAATGGCGTATCACTCCTATCGAAAGGTCGGTTCCATGTTGCATAGACCGATGCTTTCCCTCACTTTCACTCCTCTCGCCTCACACGGGGTACTCTCAAGTCACCCTGCAAGCACATCATGCCTGCGTCCTTAAACCCATATCCCATTTTGGTTTTCGAAAGCCTGGTCTAACCAGTGTGTGGCCTCACCAGATTTTGTCCATAACCGAGGACGCGGCTATTCGAATAGATTTTAACACTCTGTAGAGGTTGTACGGCTTTACCCACAAGATGTAAGTCCCCCTTGTTGCCGAGTACTAATGGGTACACTTCACGACGTGTACTAGTAGGGTTATTACAACAAGACCTTTTCCCTATTTTCGTGCTAGGGCTGAACCTGCTAGATGAAATCTTACCTAATCCTAGTTTATGCTTGAGTCGCACAATACATAGACAAAAATGGATCCCATCTTTGTGTCGAACAACTTCCTACGTAGTCACATGGAGGTTCTCTAGGGATAACATCTACCTAGCACTTATCTTCTTATTGCCCATGGGTCCAGACACAAACACTCAGCAGGGTATTTAGTCAAGTCTTTCCCACAAAGGCCATGTGGACGTACGAGGTGAACCTAGTTTAGCGGCACTTAGGTTCGGTCCTTAATTGATCCGAGAAAGACTTCGCACCTATTCCGAGTCACACGGATTAAAGGAGCCATGCCGGGCTATATCTTGAAACAAGTCACTCGTGCATACACCTTCATTTCTAATCCGGATCCAAAACATCTCCATTTTATTTTTGGTTTTGTAAAACCTTTTCCGGAAACATCCCAACCCACGGACATTGCTGTCCCTTCAAACACCATCGGAAGCTACGGTCCATCCCAAGTCCTCCTCATGTGAGATTTCTGAGGATTCATTTCTTTTTGTGAAAACCTAGTTTTGCTATAGCGGGCTAAGCCATATACATATATACGCTACCCTAGGTTCCCGATAATTTCCTCAGAATACGTGGTCCTTAGGGCGACAAGGAAACATGGTCGGACTAGGGTTTCTACCATATAGGTTATAACTATTGCTACATAAAATACTGGTTTCTAATATATAGGATGCATGTTTTGCAAACAAATTAATTCTTTCACAAACATGGCATTCAACATGATCAAAGAAGGAGGAGCTTGCCTGGCGAGTCCTGGTCCTGGTCTTGAGATGGAGATGGCTCAGGGTCCTCCAGACGCGCGTATCGGACTCCGTCAACTACACGATAAGAGCGTCGAATAAAGGAACATGCAAGTAAACCCCAAATAATAATCAAATGAGCATGTTGTGATTGCTAAGTGCCTCTTAAAGAGTTGTGGTTGAGATTTGTCGAGTTAGGGTTTTAGGGGTCCTCGGAGAACATAAGCGTACTTTAGCTTCTAGGGTTTTGGGGTGCTTTGATTTTCCTCGTGATTAAGGTACAAAGGGCATTAAACATGGCCAGAAAGGTTGGAACTATATCTATAAGTTTATGGATGTCGTTTAGGTTTTAGCTAGACTTTAAATCACAAGAAATGATAATGCCTTCTTATAAGCTACTCAAGTCTATTGGTCTTTATTCAAAAATTATTTGGGATCTTTAGTTCTTTTAGGTTACAGAGGTTCTAAAGTATCTCAAAACATTTTATTTTCATATCTTGGATATTCTAGAATTTAATCCAAACATCTAGAACCTTTTTCAAGTATATTGAAATGTGATCATATCTCATGCCATCTTAATTTTATTGGTATATGATGATTCAAATCCTACCGGTACTTGAATACAGAGAGCAAAGAACATGTCATGCAGCTGATAAGCTAGGTTGGGATATTTTGAAACCCTATTCAAACATGTTTCCTATTTAAGGAATTTAATATTTAACCAATTCTTAGGCTATTCTCTGCTCCTATTTAAATAATTTTGAATTTTGAAATTATGCTTGAACTAAAAGGTGGCAATTAAATTCTAGTTTTCAGAACCGGTGGAAGAAGGTAGAAAATCTGTTGGGATCTTACTGAACCAGTTGAACCGAGGGGTCACATGGTTCAGACCAAACCGAACCGGTCCCCAGGGCTTAATTGATGACATCGGAGGCGCATGGGAGAAATGTGCTTTCACTTAATTTGACCCTGGGCCTAATTGAAGGCTCAGGCCCACGATATGCGGCGGGACCTGGCATACCGCTTCGGTGGATGGGCTCCCGTGATGTGGCCCACTCGCCTACTAGTTCATGCGTCGCCTCTGCTCAGGGCAGAACACCGCCGCCGATGGTGAGCCTCTTTGGTGAGGAAGGGGCTTTTGGCTAGGTTAGGGCTTTCGGGAAATTGAAAATAGGGTTCTAGTTAGGAGGAGGAGAGGAACAAAATGCCGGTGTTGGATTGGAGAGGAAGGCGCTGGGTTGCCAGGAAGGGCTAGATCAGAGGCGGTGGATTCGTGGGCCGGAAGGGAGGAAGAAGGGAATTAGGGAAGCAATTGAGGAGAGTGAGAGCTTAAGGGTGAAGAGGGGAGAAGTGTTGAGGAGAAAGGAGCCCATGGTGATCCTTATATAGGCGGAGCGAGGGGCACGAACTGAGGCGGCTGCTATGCTTAACAGTGCTCGATAACACGACGGCGCAGGAGGGAATGGCGGTGGTGCTGTTGATGCAAGAGGGCAAGGGGGTGTCGTGGCGCACTAACGACGGTTGGGCGGCAAGGGGACGATGGGCGGTGCGGTGATTGCCAACAGGCGGCATGGCTCGACATTGTGGGCGCTTCCTGTGCGCGGCCAGTGCGCATCCAGGGCACGCACCGAGCGGCATGCTCGTGTCTAGGCGCGCTCTGGCATGCCTGGTCATGTCACGTCGCACCAGGGGATGTTGAGGTCATGTACCAGACGAATAGAGAAGATTAGGCACCGAAAATCCACAGGGAGGTTGGTGGAGATGATGAATGCCATTGTCGACATGGGTTGGCATTGAAGCTAAACATAGTAAAGGGAAATTTTTACTGAGGTAGAACTAATGTGGATACGCTTCTGGGGTGAAGAGAGTGCTATGAAGTTTCTAGGAGATTTTTACATGGGACTTAGGTCAAGATGTCATGCTAAAAAGGAAGTGAGGCATAACTGCTCGATGGAGGGTGTTAAAAAAATTTGTACTGAAGGTGTTCATGTCTTTGCATATTTGAGCTTCTGGTAGCATATGGAATGTTGGGAAATTTTATGAGAATTATCTAAGTTTTATTTTTATGGGTTGTAGTTCAAGACTCTATTCTGCTCCAATTTTCAATTTGCATGTGTTTAAAAATATTTGAACTGGACCCCACTATATTATTTCATATTTGGGTGAAGAATAGTTTTATATACTTCCTGGGATTTCTAGATTTTTAGGGAAATAGAATCGCATGTGATATAGCTTTTTAGGGTTTCTTCCCAAAAAGTAGTTATTAAGAGAAATAAGATCAATGGTAGGGTTTTGGGAGAAGGGCTGGCATATACACCTTTCTAGGGGTTGGATATAAGTTGAACACTTTTCCTCGGGCCATGAGATCATATGTTGCTTTTTAGGGTTTGTCGTTTTGCCGAGCGAGGGATATTAGGATAACACATATACACATATACAAGTATATGCCGGGTGGTGGTTTTGGTTTTGAACGCATATGCATCTTCTTCTGACATGACATGCTTCAAGAATTTTGAGAAAAATCCAAACGACGAAAAAGAGGGCATGATCACATGTTGCATATACATGTATACATGACCATGCTAGAGTTTAGCATAAGCAGGAGTTGAACGAGATCTTTAGTCGAGTGCACTTATGAAGTTTCATTAGCGTCAATGTTATTGTAAGCCCTAATTTTCGGGTTTTGAAAAATCGGGATGTGACAGGAGCCCCTTCTCCTTGCCAGCTGGCCGATGTCATCTCGGGGACCAGTTGCTGGTCGTGCTTTGTTGTCGGGGCGGTGGTCCGGCTCTTCTTGTGAGGCGACTTGTATGACAACAATGACTGGTTATTCCGAAGTCGGAGTTCCCTCTTCATCGTCGCGGTTCCTGGTTGCGACAGTTTGACTGATGTGGGCTTCGCGTGGCTGTTGTGAGGTTCTGCACATCGATGGTCCCATGGCGAAGTTGGAATCATTAGCTCGCAGGCACGCGGTGATGACGATATGGGTGGCATCGATGTGTATAGTTCTTGATGGTGTACGTTTTGAGTTCAGGTCATTTTGAGTTCAGGTCTGTCATGGCCCGACGGTGGTTTTCTCTTTTTCTCTAATTTACAGAGCAATAGATTTTATCAAATTTGTCTCCGATAAGCTGGACTACATTTTTTCTACTTATATGGAACGGCGGAGCTCCCGTCCCTGACGGCAAAAAAAACAATGATAATCGGCGTGTTCCTGGCCTGTGACTGACTCTCCACTTATATGGCCACGGGGAGATCACATACGAATGGGAGGAACAGGGCAACAGCTTGTGACTCATTGGAACCGTCCCCTAAACCTGACTTCTGATGCCACGTTCTAATCTATATCGCCATTCGGGAATAGTTTATGCATTTCCAACCACGACAGACTAGAGAGACAATTAAGCGATTTTTTTCTTTGTTCTCACTAGAGAACCAAACAAACACGGTTATTTGTTTGCATCCCTATTTATTATATCTGACTTTGTACTCTTCTCTTCTCGTCTTTTACTTTGCGCAAAGGCCAAAGGCCTGTCGATTGTGCTAATTACGGCGGTAGTCAAGTCTTTCAAGAAAAAACCCAAACCCTTACCTTTGCTTATGGTTCGTTGCATCGCAGTAACCACACTACTATATAGCCACCCATTTTGAAGCCAAGCCTGATCCAGCAGCATGTGAATCATCCATCCCTTTCTCAGTTCCTCTCAAATATTCTAAACCATCTTTCTCTTCAACATGCTACCTGCAAAGATTCATGTGAAGAAAACGATAGGCGATGAGATGAGTACATACCCCGTATACTCGACACCACCCCAAATGGCACTGGTCTGCACTTTTGACAAGTGTCATCCTGCTCGTGGCCTTCTCCCTCCATTCGTCTCTACAAGAGCACAGGTCCGCAGACGCCCCAACCTCCAACCCCTCCAAAGCCAGGAGTCACAAGCTCACAACTATCACGAAATCAGAACCTTTCCCCTTTTATCTCGTTGCTCCCCCTTTTTCTCCTACAGACAGCAAACCATATCCCTGTTTCTTGAAGCAGAGCTGCGTTTGCATTTGGTGGCCATGGGAGGTGCAAGGGCAGGCTTGCTGCAGTTGATGGTGCTGACGTTTGTACTAGTGGCATTGTGTGGTGTCGGTGTCCATGGAAGGAACCACGTACACAAGAAGTCTCATGGTGGCGTTGGCGGCCGGCGCAGGGGTGGCGCCAATGGGGGCACGGTGGTGTCGTCTCCTGCTCTTCCACCAGAGGATGATGAGACGCCTCGGGAGGCGCCGCCGGGCATTGTCCCCTCTGACCCGGCCACCCCGATCCATCCGGAGCAGTGCGTGTTCGATGTCCGGGCGTACGGCGCGGTGGGCGACGGCACCACGGACGACACCGAGGCGTTCCGGGCGGCGTGGAGGGCGACCTGCGCCGTCGAGTCAGCCGTGCTGCTGGTGCCGTCTGACGGCACGTTCACCATCGCCTCCACCACCTTCTCCGGACCGTGCAAGCCCGGCATCGTCTTCCAAGTACCAACATTCCATCAAAACCATGCACGCTCATGTGCCTTTTCTACATGTCCAAATCGACCGGCAGCTAACTAAAAACGCAACCAAATGGGCGTGCATGGTGCAGGTGGACGGGGTGCTGATGCCGCCGGACGGGCCGGACTGCTGGCCTCCCTCGGACAACAGGCGCCAGTGGCTGGTCTTCTCCAACCTGGACGGTATGACGCTGCGCGGCGCCGGCACCATCGAAGGCAACGGCGAAGACTGGTGGAACCTCCCATGCAAGCCTCACAGGGTACGCACCGCAATTCCAACCCCATTCGTCTCAAATTGACATGAAAACATCGCAATGACAATCTCCCACTTTTTTCAGGGTCCGAACGGGTCCACCCTGCATGGCCCGTGCGACAGCCCCACGGTATGTAGTGACGCTGTCATAACAATCTAGCATTCTTGTCTGCCTCAACAGTGCGTACTTAATTATGGCTCACGTTACATGTCTTCTCGTGTGCGTCGCGCAGCTGATCAGGTTCTTCATGAGCTGCAACCTGGTGGTTCAGGGCCTAAGGGTGGAGAACAGCCCGGAGTTCCACTTCCGGTTCGACGGCTGCAGCGACGTCCTCGTCGATGGGCTGTTCATCAGCTCGCCGGCGAACAGCCCCAACACTGACGGCATCCACGTTGAGAACACCGAGCGCGTGGGAATCTACAACTCCAAGATCAGCAACGGTATGTAACTGCTGCTGCTGGTTGCTCTTCTTTGGACGGACGCAGCGAGTTTTGAATAATTCGTGTGTGACACGGAGCCAACGAAATTTGTTTCCGTGCAGGTGATGATTGCATCTCAATTGGGACTGGGAGTTACGACGTGGACATACAAAATGTAACATGCGGCCCTGGACATGGCATAAGGTAGACAACGGCCCCGTTTTCCCCCTGTTTTCTTTACATATTTTCTAATTTTCATTTTGGATTTATTGAAGAAGATAAAAGAAAACATAACTATATAGGTCTTTGTTATTATTTTCTTGGTCTATAATTACGGTTTGCAAGCAACACCCTCGCACCAATAGCAGAGTGGACGACTAAGCATTTTTGAGTGGAGGACCTAACTCTTGATGGCTCCTGGAAAACAGACAGCAAATATTCTATACTACTTCCTTTCTGTGAAAAAAACGAAAACCTGCAATAGAATCAATTTAAAATGAATTTTGAAGGTGATGGAAATGCTGTTTAGATATACTACCGACCCATGTGTTGCTAAGGTGCGCACCTGAAATCCCAGAGATACGGTTCAGGGGAAAACATCAACGCGTCAGAAACATCCAAAGGGTATATAAATGCGTGCTGGCATCACCTTAGCTTCCACCATCTCTCTTTCCGCTCGTCGTCTTGTGCACTGTTATTCGGTGTCCTAGTCCTAGATTACACATGCCGGCTTTTGTCAACTACTCAACTTGATTGGTCACATGAAGAGATGCCGCTTCATCAAAGGTAAACAGAGTTTAGTCACATGTGTTGGCTGCAAGAATTTAGTTATGCCTGACTTCACCCTACAAACAATGCACGCAGTTCCACACGTGAATATTATCTTAGGGAGAACAAACCTTACATTTATAATGTCGCAGAATTCATTTCTAGATGAGTTCGATTTATTGTAGTTAGAGATATTAATTATTTGGAAGACATTTATGTTGTAACCAATACACATCGATCAGCATTCATTTTCTTTGCCCTACATTAATTTGCAGCATCGGCAGCCTGGGCGTGCACAACTCGCAGGCGTGCGTGGCGAACGTGACGGTGCGGAACGCGGTGCTCCGGGACTCGGACAACGGCCTGCGGATCAAGACGTGGCAGGGTGGCATGGGCGCCGTCTCCGGGATCACCTTCGACGCGGTGCTCATGGAGAACGTGCGCAACTGCATCATCATCGACCAGTACTACTGCCTGGACAAGCGGTGCATGAACCAATCCACCGCCGTGCACGTCACCGACGTCTCCTATTCCAACATCCGGGGCTCCTACGACGTCCGCAGCGCGCCCATCCACTTCGCCTGCAGCGACACCGTCCCCTGCACCAACATCACCATGTCCGAGGTCGAGCTGCTGCCCTTCAGCGGCGAGCTCGTCGACGACCCCTTCTGCTGGAGCTCCTACGGGCTCCAGCAGACGCCCACCATCCCGCCGATCTCATGCCTGCAGGACGGGCTTCCGGAGTCCGTCCTCGATAACCCGGACCTCAAGTGCCGATGAGACGCCGCACGGCTAGACACCGGTTTCTGTTTGTAATAGAATTATTAGATAGTTGGTATATATAGGCATATAGCGAGTTTTCATAGTTGAGTACAAACATCATTTGAGTCACGTGGAGTTGTGCACGTGTGCTTCTGCTCCCTCGGAACACCCCGTTCACCTCCCAGTGATTGGAATTTTTTTTGGGTACTGGATTCCAGTTCTGATTTTAGTCGCATTTGCACTTGGTTGTAGCAAATTTCAATTCAATTTTCGTTTTTGGGGTCCCATTTGGATTTGGAATATTTTATGTTATGAAGAGTAAATTTCACTAGAACTCCTTAAAGTGTTGTCTCCGCTAGCACCCGAGGCCCTTCTCGTTGTTGGCTAAGTTTTGTGCTGACAGACTTAGGCCCTTCCCAGTGCTCCACGCTATACAAGTACTAAGAATGCCACATAGGCGAAAAATTGACGTGGCAAAGTAATTAAGGAGGAGAGAGAGCATTTTGGTGACCCCAGGAAGAAACGATGCTAAGCGCGCGGACCTATGTAAAACGCCTATGTGGCATCTATGCATTGGGGAGTTTAGTTGCTAAACAATTAAATGAAGGAAGCTTAGCTACAAAAAGCTAAGCACCTATGCATTGGGGAGTTTAGTTGCTAAGCCCTTTTATGCACGTAGCACCTCATCTAAGCATATGTGTATTGGGAGATGCCTTAAGGAAACCCATCCTTTTCGCCCATTGATCCGATTTCTGAGTAGAAGTTAGAGAGCTAAGGCCCGATTTGATTGAACTATGGCTTCACTCAAAACAGTTTTAGGCTAGTTGTGTTAGGAAAATTGTTTTGCTAAAGGAGGATTGTTTGATAAACTGGCTGTAGCTGTAGTTTCTCGGGGCCTGTTTGTTTGTTATAATTATACTGAATTGATGATAACTAGATTTTGTGATAATTAGGCCATGGTTGTACTAATTTAACGATAATCGCTTGTTTTTCAGCTAACTGGTTCGCTTCTCACTGCAATTACCACTGCAAGTTGATCTAATCATGATAATTCATGATTCTACATGGACTACAAGTAAAGAGCAGCAACAGCAATCAACAAGAATTAACTTGCAACAGCCAACCTGCAATCAACCATTAGAATAATCACTATAGTCATCCATGCATAAGATATTATTTCAAACCAGGAGAGAATATTTAGGAGCCGGACTTGCTAATCATATGACATGTAAACAAACCGTTACTCAATGTTACAGCACATTACCAAATACTTGCGGTTCCAAATATTTCTTTACAATTATCGAAGAATCCATAAAACCGAATGAACCAAAGTTTACACAGTAGCTCTAGATCTGGATGGTGGGACTGATACGCTATTAGTTAGCTCTAGATCTGGATGGAGGAGCTGTGAGTCATCTCGGGAGGGGACAGTGGAGGAGATGACAGGGAACACTAGGCACAGAGGGTGCTGCTTTCAGTGGAGGCTGACCGAGGTTGGAGATGCTGGCGGTGACACGTCGAGGAGGTCAGAGGTAGGACCCAACGATGGTCGGGTGGAGGAGGTGAGATGTTTATCGAAAGGACTCTATGATTGTTGGAGGGATGACGTGACAATGGAGCTTGAGAGAGGAGGGAGGTTGGGAGAAGCGTGGAAGCTTGTTTTTGTTATCTACGAGCCGGTGGCTGAAAGTGCATCTTGGCCCTCTAAGTGGATTGTGATGATTAATGACAAACGACTAAGGGATTAATATGTGCATCAAGTGTGATCAGGTAATTTAGTCCCAAAAATGATGATATAACCAGCATTGATGACCCTCACAAAGTTCTAAGGAAGGACGGGTGAGAAATTGAAGGTTAATGATCATTTTCTAGCTCTTTTAGTGGTTCGAGGAACCACATTGAGTTTAAGGAAAGCACATTGAGTTTAAGAAAATCCGTACTAAGAGGGATGATATTTGGAAACTGATGAGAGTGCCTTGCTAATACTCAACTAGGAATCAAAATACTATTCAAAGAGGCCTTTGAAATCCTTAAATTCTCACACCTTCAGGAAAAGTCAGAATCTTCGAGATCAAAGTCGGAATATCCGGATACCGTAAATGTGTGGAGAATTTAGGAGCTAGAAGCCTTGGAGTTGCCCATCTATCCGAGTTTCAGAAAGCCTGACCATCCGAGTTTTGTGTCCGGAACCTCTGAGTTCGGGTTTTGACCTCGCCTAAGTTCCTTAAGCTCAAAAGTCAGAACTCCCAGAAGTTTCTGGAGTACCCGAGATCCTTTGTGGATTTATTCTTTGAAATCTTAGAATGTCCGAGTCAGTATGTCGGAATCATCTAGTTCACGTACTGATCACGCTCTGATGAATCCTTGAAATCTCGACTTGTCCGAGTCCATATGTCCGAACTTCAGTTCACATTCTGATCTTGCTCGGTTGAGCACTTTCAAATCTCGAAAGCTTAAGTGCAATATCAACAGCTCCAGAATTTACTTTGACTTAGCCGTGCTCAAGGCCAGATATAAGACTAATGATCCTAAGGTTTTTCAATTTTGGATTAATTAATTATTTCATAGTTATTAGTTTATATATATACATAACTTTAGTATATATAATATAGAAGCTGCTAGGGTTTTACACAAAATTATATTTGTGGCGCATTTACTGCCATCCGAGCATGATGTTAGACCATAGAATCCATTAGATTATCCTTGAAAAAAATGTCGCCTTACCCATCCAATCCACCCGCCGCTTGGACGCAAATGGTCCTAGGCGAGCGGCGCGGCCGGCGGTGGTGACGACTAGCCATCCGTGCCGCTGCCTCCGGCGGGCTGTCGTACGTCGTCGACCAATGACCCGACTAGTCCTCTCCGAGTGCTGTGGCCTCACGGCGCTCCGCGTGCACAGCTACGGTGGTGCCATTGCGCTGCCCCCATCTCCCCACCTCGCCGTCGGGCTGCGCCGCCCGCGGCCGCAACCATCCACCACGACTGGGCGCTCCGCGTCTCCGCGCCCACCCGCCTCGTGTCCGGCATCGAGGAGGACAAGGGAAGGTCACAGGGGAGGAGGAGACCGTGAGTTCTTCGACGGCCAGCAGGGTCGCGGCAGACGCAAAGTTCAACCCTGGAGCGCCGCTGCCGTTCGGGCTAGCGGAGATCTGCGTGGCCATCCATAAGCACTCTGGGTGAAAGACGCATGGCGGTCCATGAGCTACCACTAGTACAAAATAGATCATCGCCCACGGTTACGAAAGCACATCGCATACGGTTCTAGAGCCTGTCGCCACCGGTTGGTCACCAATATGAGGGGCACATCACACACGATTCTAGAGACGAATGCGATGATAGGCACAGCACATACGACTGGACCCTTCAGCCCGTGTGCAATTAGTACCCACATCACAGACGGCCGAACCAACCGAACCGTGTGCGATGACTGGCCACATCACACACGGTCATAACGTCCGTACCATGTGCGATGACTGGCCACATCGCACATGGTCGAATCCTCCAGGCTGTGTACGTTGCTGGGCACATCACACATGGTTCAGGCAGCCAAACCGTGTGCGATGTTGGGCACATTGCCCACGGCCATAATTTGGCCGTGTGCAATGCAATAGCAACAACCAGAGGGAAATCATCAGGCAACTGTCACGGCCCCGGAATCGCATATGACTAGGGGAACGAACAGTCGCCAAGGACCGAAGGCATCCGTCGACCGGGTGGCACGGTACCTGCGCCGTACGCACCACAGTGGAGGGATCCGACACCCGACCCCACCGTGGGTCGAGCCGGCCGGAAGCGACTGGGCTTCCCAGAGCCACATTCAATTCCACGGGTCGTGTGAAGGTCTAGAGTCGTTCACGAACGCTACCGTGCAGAGTAGAGTCGGAGGAGCCCGGCGGTTCTACCCACACCCTAACCTAGCTCGAAGCTAGTGGGTCGCTCGAAAGCCCGGTAGAACCCACCCACACCCTGCCTGGCCGGCACAGCATCACAGCCAGCGGGTCACTCAACCGAGTTCTCGCTCAACAAAGTAACACAAGGAACGGCCGTAGTCCTTCACGACTAACCCATATACTTCATATCATACACGCAGGGTATATGGGCAGTCTTGGGAAAACAACTTGAATATCACAACAAAACACTACGAAATAGAACTACGATATTTGTCCACATCGGACTAGCTATTACAATATTGAAAGCATATCCGAGTACGGAGTTTAAACGACAGCGGAAACAGTAAAGGTGTCCCACAGCGACATGAGAGCCGCTGATTAACAGTTTAACAAAACAGGTTCCCCGAACCAAATAACCAACCAAGGCAGACCAACAAACTAGACATCGTCGAAGAATTCCTCGACCACTGGCTCACCTGCAATGATCTAGGAAAGCCCTAGGTGAGTACAAAGTACTCGCAAGACTTAATCGTGCTTGATTAGATGTCCTAAGCATACTAGTATAGCGGGGATTAAACATGATGCGGGAATATAAGTAACAAGATCAAATTACATCAACCACTCTCACATCAAAATATGAATATGTCCTACAATCCAACATTTCCAAAATATCTCTACCAGGGGGGTGTGATGGCAACCTCATGTCACATGTAAGTCTCAATGTACAATATGGGGCACAACGGCCAATATGGGGCACAACGGCCAATATGGGGCACAACGGCCAATATGGGGCACAACGGCCAATATGGGGCACAACGGCCAATATGGGCATGGACAGGGTCCCATCACCACCACACCTCAATTTTTAATCTCTCGGACCGTCACCGGCAGCCGATCCCGAGTGTAGTCAGGGCCCTATCCCTTGGAGGTTGCAAGGCCCCAAGGGACTCGGGTTGCCTCAACCTACACCCCGGCATCGCTGTCGCTAACGTCCACGTGTGACAAGAGTAGTTAACCACATGGAGTCTCCTCAGGGTTGGTATCGCGACGGTCTCACTTCCTTACTTCTGGTCGCAACATGCTCCTTTAATGATACCAACGGTTATCCATGGGCCACTTTCCCTTCGACTCTCACATCTCACTTAAATGGGTTCAAATATTTAATATCTCAATTGACTTCAACCACAATTTGACATGTCACCAAACAGACCCTAGCATGCTAGTTCATAACCAAGATAACCATATTCATCATACGACGAGATAAGCAGATATTGAATAATAAAAGAGTGCAACAAGCTCTGCTTGCCTTCGTAGAACTGCTCCTGGTCTTGCGTGTAGTCGTGAGCTTGCGGGTCTCCTTCTTCGACGTCTAGTGTAAGAAGATCGAGTATTTGGAATAAGTGCTCACAGAACAACCAGCATGTATGCATGAAGATAATGCAACTAATGAATGGTTAGTGTTGCTGGTGTTAGGTTTTAGTTGGCGAAGAGAACTCGCGTTAGCCTCGTGAACATCTTAAGGTTGCCTTATCCTACATGCAAGCTAAGTATCTATCAAGTACGCGTTAAGGTTTTGGAAACTCCCGCCCAAATTGGAGGGTCAGGGTCCCAAACATGTTTAACCTAAAAGTGTTCGAGAACACCGAACTAACGCCGCTGGAATCACTCTATTCGGAGCTACGAGTCTCCAGCTAGGGTTTATCGAGTTAGGGCTTACGGGGCTCGACAAACAAGGGGGTTAACCCTAGTTCCATAACATGCATGTAACTCTACTGCCTTTTTAACTATTCCATGTTGTAGGATACCTCATAAGGATTCCAGAAAGGTGCAATTTGTCGAGATCGGAGTTAGGGTCGAAAACCTAGGGTTTATCGACCCTCGACACTAGCTAATCTTCTACCCCAGATTCCAGTGTGTGCATGTGATCGAATTTAACTTTTGATTCAGCCATCTTGTAGAGTTTTTCATAAGGATTCCAAATATATAAAAATATTCAAATTTGGATAAGTGGTTCAAAAGTTATGGCCATTTCAATTTTATTCAAAATTCTGCCCTCAACTAACCCTAACCCTAAATGCTAGAGTCACCCGAAACCTACCCCGACCGAGTCCCTGTTCTTACGCGTACCCGAGAAGCCACTCGGAAATCTGACTCACTTATCCGAGTCAGCACCCGTGGGACCCCTCGGTCAGCCGGTCTGGCACTCGGGGGCCAACCGCAGAGCGACACGCGGCCCACCCCCACTCTCTTTCTTCTCTCTCTCTCTCTCGTTTCCGACTGACCCGTGGCCGGCGGCGAGGTTTAGACGGCGGCGCACCACTGGAGAGCTCGCCGGAGGGAGCTCTGGTACTCGGATCTACTCGGGGAGGGCACCAAAAGAGTCAGGGGCTCACCCTGGGCTCGGATCAGTGGTCGGAGAGGGGCTGAGGTGGTCGGGAACGTGGTCGGCGACGGGGACCGGCGGTGAGGGCTCTCGGAGGTCGACGTCGGGGGCGTTCCAGTCGGAGATCTGCGATGAGGATGAGTGGAGGGGGTAAGGGGAGTGAGGGGATCCTCTGGAGCTAGAAAAGGGGAAGAATGGAGAACCAGGGAGTGCTTGGGAGCTCGTCGGAGTAGTCGGCCGGACTGAGGACGAAGATGGTGGCGAGCACACTCGGGGCGGATCTGGGAGAACAAAAGAGGGGAAATGTGAGGGAGACCGGGGTGAGCTCGGGGGTGGAACGAACGACTCGGGGCTCACCGGATCCAGTGGAATTCCTCGCCGGAGACGCTGCCAGAGTCGGGGAGGAAGCTCGGAACAGTGGGGAATTGGCGAGCTAGGGTTTCCAGAAAAGGAAATGGAAGGGGGGGAGGAAACGGGCTGTCGGGAGGCGACTTAAATAGGGCGGCGAGGTGCTCGGACCGCTGGTCGGAAGCGGGGCACCGCCCACGACGGCCAGCCGGCGTCGGAGACGTGGACGACGCGGTCTGACAGGCGGGCCCGGGCGCGGCAGCGGGGAGAGGAGGGAGAGCTGACAGGGGGGACCGCCCTGTCAGCTAGAGGGGGAGGCGCGCGCGGCGCGCGCGAGGAGAGTGGGCCGGCCCAGTTGGCCTCGGCCGAGTGGGCTGCAGCCGGTTAGGGTTTAGGTTTTTTGATTTTTCTTTTTATTTATTCCTTGATCACTCCTCTTATCATTTTATGTACAAATATTGCTCCAATTGACTTGAAATTTTTACCAGAGGCTCTAAATATTATTCTTGAGCTACTGTACAAGTTTGAACACAATTTGGAGTTGATTTGAATAGGGGATCCAG
The DNA here is from genome assembly GCA_019208055.1 of Stipa capillata. Taxonomy (NCBI): domain Eukaryota; kingdom Viridiplantae; phylum Streptophyta; class Magnoliopsida; order Poales; family Poaceae; genus Stipa; species Stipa capillata. The sequence continues at coordinate 29,570 of JAGXJF010000731.1, read as the reverse complement.
TACAACTCTAGGGTTTTGACCTAATCGGCAATTTGAACTAGAGATAGGTGCTAGGGTTCTCCAAAAATTGTGAAATTTGGCAGGGGGCTAGAGTTCACCATTTCATGCCCATTTCTAAAGTTTGAGGCATTTCCAACCATCCTAGCTTATCCATCTACTAAACCCTAGTTTCTCGGACTTTAGGGTTTGTCCTCGGAAATCCAATTCAAGTTATGATTTCATGGGGGTTTTGGAATACTTTTAGGTGGTGAATGTTGGGAAAGTTGGAAAGGGGGATTCACTGGTGGGACCCACTGGACCCACCCCCTTATTAGGGCTTTTATCGAGGTTCGACACTTCAAATAAATTGATTGGTGTTAATTTCCACAAATTGAGTTTTCAAGGATGAGATATGCACATATTCTATAGTTTTAATTACATTGATTGGTGTTTGCAACTATTCCCACCGAGGATGAAATATTTACGTATTCGACAATACATCAATACATTGTTTCAAAAGTTTACAAGTGTGGGGTGGAGGGGATGCCATGTATGCATGAGATGCAATAAACCTTAATCAAGATTTGGGACTTACAAAACCTACCCCCCTTAAAAAGATCTCGACCCGAGATCTCTAACGTTCGACAAACAAGGCTGGAAACTCCTTCCTGAGCCAGTCTTCACGCTCCCAGGTAGCTTCTTCTTCAGTGTGATTGCTCCACTGGACCTTGAAGAACTTGATGGTTCGGCGTCGAGTCTTACGCTCTGTTTCATCGAGAATGCAAACTGGATGCTCTCGATATGAAAGGTCTTCATGTAACACTTCGATCTCAGGATTGATCTTCCTCTCGGGGACTCGATGACAAGCCTTTAGCTGGGATACGTGGAAGACGTCATGCATCCGGGATAGGTAGTCCGGTAATTCCAATTGGTATGCTACTGTTCCTCTTCTGGCTAAGATCCGATAGGGTCCAATGTATCGGGGAGCTAGTTTGCCTTTCATCGCGAAGCGGCGGACACCTCTGAATGGGGTAACCTTCAAGTATACACTGTCTCCAACTTGAAATGTGACTTCCCGACGGTGAGGGTCTGCATAACTCTTCTGTCTGCACTGAGCCTCACGAAGACGTTCTCGGATGAGCTGGACCATGTCTTCGGCTTCTTCGATTGGGTTAGGTCCAAAGAACTGTCTTTCCCCTGTCTCGGACCAGTTCAATGGAGTTCTACACTTTCTTCCATAGAGTACCTCAAAGGGTGCCATACCAAGGCTGGCTTGATAACTGTTGTTGTATGCGAACTCGGCATAGGGTAGGCAATCCTCCCAATTGGAACCTAAGGCTAGTGTACATGACCTTAACATATCTTCAAGGATCTGGTTGGTTCGTTCGACTTGACCTCCAGTTTGTGGATGAAAAGCGGTGCTGAAGGCCAAAGAGGTTCCCATGGCTTCTTGCAGACTCTTCCAGAATCGGCTGGTAAACTGAGTGCCTCGATCTGAAATAATCCTCTTGGGAACACCGTGGAGGCAAACAATCCGAGCGATGTACAATCTTGCTAATTGACTTACTTTATGCGTCGTCTTGACAGGGATGAAGTGAGCAACCTTGGAGAGGCGATCCACAATCACCCATACGGCGTCATTACCTTTTGGGGATCTCGGCAGACCTACCACAAAGTCCATTCCGATCTCTTCCCATTTCCACTCAGGGACTGGGATGGGTTGGAGCAGGCCTGCTGGTCTTTGGTGCTCAGCCTTCACTCGTCGACATATATCACATTCAGCCACATAACGAGCAATTTCTCGCTTCATCCTTGTCCACCAAAATCGTTGGCGGAGATCTTGGTACATCTTTGTGCTCCCGGGATGGATGGTCAACGGGGAATTGTGTGCTTCGTGCAGAATTAGGTCCTTTAACTCCTTGTTCTTGGGTACCACGAGCCTTTTTCCGAACCAGAGTGTTCCATCGTTATCTTCGTTAAAACAGGTTGTGGTCCCACTCTTCACTTTTTCCTTGATTCTCTGGATACCTGAGTTCTGAGCTTGAGCGGCCTTGATCTGATCCTCTAGGGTTGGCGTTATCTCCATTGCGGCAAGAGAACCATGCTCAACCATCTCCAGGTTGAGCCGCTGAAATTCCAAATGGAGCGGTGGTTGCTGTTCCATGATCATGGTGCTATTGCAATAAGCTTTCCGACTGAGGGCATCAGCAACAACGTTAGCTTTGCCAGGTGTATAGTTCAAACCTAGGTCATAATCCTTAATGAGTTCCAACCACCTCCTCTGACGAAGGTTCAAGTCCGGCTGGGTGAAAAGATATTTCAAACTCTTATGATCCGAGTAAATCTCACAACGATTACCGATGAGGTAATGTCGCCATACCTTGAGGGCGTGAACCACGGCTGCTAATTCCAAGTCATGAGTAGGGTAGTTGGTCTCGTGGGGACGCAATTGGCGTGAAGCATAGGCTACGACACGACCATCTTGCATGAGGACACATCCTAACCCATTCCGGGACGCATCACAATACACTTCAAAATCCTTATCTGTGTCCGGAAGTACCAGTACTGGAGCTGACGTCAATCTTTTCTTGAGCTCCTGGAAGCTTGCTTCACACTTGTCAGTCCATACAAACTTGGCGTCCTTTTTCAACAGTTCAGTCATAGGCTTGGCTATGGAAGAGAAGCCTTCGATAAACCGACGATAATATCCTGCCAAACCCAGAAAACTCCGGATCTGGGTAACCGACTTAGGTTGCTTCCACTCTTGGACGGCTTGGACTTTGCTAGGTTCAACTGCAACACCGGTGGCTGACAGGACATGACCCAGGAATTCTACTTCATGCTTCCAGAACTCACACTTTGAGAACTTAGCATACAGGCGATGCTCACGGAGCTTGCCGAGCACCATTCTCAAGTGGTCTTCGTGTTCAGACTCAGTCTTGGAGTAGATGAGGATGTCGTCGATGAAAACGACAACAAATCGGTCCAGATATTCCATGAAGACGGAGTTCATGAGTTGCATGAACGTGGAGGGAGCATTGGTCAATCCAAATGACATGACCGTGTACTCGTACGACCCATAGCGAGTGGTGAATGCCGTCTTTGGGAATGTCTTCGGACCTTATCTTGATCTGGTGATAACCTAGTCTGAGGTCGATCTTGGAGAAGACACAAGCACCAGTTAACTGATCAAATAGATCGTCAATCCGGGGAAGTGGGTACTTGTTCTTCACTGTAAGCTCATTCAGCGGGCGATAGTCAACTACCATTCGGAGGCTGTCATCCTTCTTCTTCACAAACATGGCTGGACAGCCCCACGGTGACGAACTGGGCCTAATAAAACCTTTGCCCTCCAGCTCCTGGAGCTGCTTCTTCATCTCCAACAACTCCTTTGGGGATATCCTATATGGTCGCCTCGAAACAGGAGCTGTTCCTGGCGGGAGGTCAATGACGAACTCCACAGCACGGTCCGGGGGCATACCCGGCAATTCCTCCGGAAAGACATCTGGGTATTCACACACAACAGGTACAAGCTCTATTTCCTGGTCGGGGGTGCCACTCATGGCGAAAAGGTGTCCTGAGGGAGATGGCGACACAAACTCCACTTCTTTGCCGGAGGCAGTAGTCAGGGAGACCGACCTTTTGGCACAATCTATCCTTGCCTTGTGCTGAACTAACCAATTCATGCCCAATATAATATCTAACCCCTTTGATGCAAGGACCACTGTATTGGCTAGGAAGGGTTCCCCACCAATTTCTATCTTAACGCCCTCGCAAACAGCCTCGGCTTTTAATTCCGATCCAGGCGTTGCAATGAGGAGAGGTGGATGCAATGCGGATGAAGGAACATGATTCTCGTGCACAAATTTGTTGGATATGAATGAATGCGATGCTCCTGAATCGAAGAGAACGACGGCAGGAGCTGAGTTGACAGAAAGCGTACCCAGCACCACTTCCGGCGCCTCCTGCGCCTCTTCTGCGGTGACATGATTTACTCTGCCACGGCCAGGAACTTGGGGTTTGCGGGGAGCTTGACCTCTTGCTGGTTGGTTTCCTCCTGACTGACCCTGCTGCGGTCTGGGGCCATAAGAATACCCGGTGCGAGGTTGGCGGCAGCTAGTTGCAAAATGTCCCATCTTCCCGCAATTGTAACATCTTACTTTGCTTAGATCCAACTGCGGCTGCTGCTGTGTCTGAGGCTGATAACCTTGCTGCGGGGGACGAGGAATGTACCCCTGCGGCCTCGGGACATACTGCCCCATTGGACGGGGTGGCGGCTGTTGCCACACCCGCGGCCTCTGTGAACTGCTCGCAGCTGTCCTCTGCATTTCCCGCTCTCGCTTACGATCCTGGCTGAGGTCGGATTCTTTTGCTTCTATGTTGATGGCTTTATCCACCAAATATTGGAAGTCGCGTACGTCAACAGCGGCTAACTTTGCTCGCATCTCCTTGTTCAACTTGTCCATAAAGTGCCGAATCTTGTCTCCATCGTTGGAAATCTCCTGAGATGCATACCGCGACAAGTGATTGAATTCACGAAGGAATTCCATAACAGGTTTCTTGCCTTGACGGAGATCCCTAAACTCTTCCCTCTTCAAGTTCATGATTCCATCCGGTATATGGAAGTTGCGGAAACCAGTCTTGAACTCGTTCCACGTGACCACATGTCCAGCAGCTTGCGTGGCTAAGAAGTTTTCCCACCATTCAGCGGCAGCGCCTGCCAGGCAGTGGGACGCGAACCTGACCTTGTTGGCTTCAACGCACTCGGCTAGCTCGAGCTTTCTCTCAATTTGCCGGATCCAGCTATCCGCCTCTAGAGGGTCATCAGCTTGCTCGAACGTTGGCGGTTGGGTCCGTTGGAAATCCCCCAGGCTACCTCGGGCCTGACCTCCAGCTGCGCCTTGATTGCGCGCTAGCTGCTCGAGAATTCTGTTCTGGGTCATCAGCAGGTCAGCGACACTTGGTTGCTGGGGAGGAGGTGGCACTTCCTCCTCATGGTTTTCCCGACGGCCACGAGCAGCTCCACGAGTTCCTGAGGCCATCTTTCTGCAATCAAGGACCACAGAAGGGACGGACTAGGGTTAGGGAGACAGTAAACATGGGCTTCACAGTGATGCGAGGAGGTACTTCATGAACATGCCAAATGGTTTTCCAATAGTTCGAACAGTTGACAAACATGCTTGATTGAATTAACTTGTTCGATACAGTTCATGAAAAAGGGGGCCGCGGTTTAGATCACCTTACAGCGAACTAAACATTACAACAATCCAAAACTTGCAGCCCCAATTATCCCAATTACATTACTCCTGAGGATATCTTAACCTAGGGTCTTAACTTGGCTTACACCACAAAATGAGACCGCCATCATGCACTAAATCCAAACAACATTCCTAAGGCTAGAGGGGGCTTCTTCATAGGGATGACAGGTCTCGTAAGCCTTCCATTGCTATTCTCCAAGCGTTAATCTCACTTATCATCAGACTGGGTGTCGCTTGAGATGTACCACACACGCTCTTCTGGGTCTTCTTCTTCTTCTTCGGACAGTGCAGCTTCGTCAGTGGGAACTGAGGTGGCTGGCGTCGAGGCATTTGCTTCTGAGGATCTTGGGGTGAAAAGCCGAAGGTACTGTCGGGCTGTCATCCTTTTGCGCGGCTTCGCTCCAGAACTCTCAGGTTGGTTGGTCTTACAAGGTGGAGTCGGGGTTGGCTCCTCCACCGGGACATAAGGGCTCTCGCCGCAAGACTCATCCTCATTCGCCACATGGTATCTCCGGCGCAACTCCATGCGAAGCTTGCGGTTAACTTTTGTCAATCGTTCCACTTCTTGAGTAGCCTTTCCATAATCCTGATACAGCCTGTGGTGCATTACTTCCGCATCAACAATGTGCTGGATCGTCTCCAACTCAGTCTCATCATCTTCTTCGTCGTCACTTGGCACTGGTACCCTAATGCTGGCACCTCCATCAGTAATCTGGGGAATGAGACGGAAGGGAGAAAATAGAAAGATCTCGTCGAAGTGATGCCGTAGGTGGAGAACTGCTTTTCTTGAGGCTTCCAATCGGGCATCTTCATCACTGGGTCTAGATGATGTAAAGGTCTGATCCAAGTCCGAGACCTTCACTGCGACCCATGCCATCCAAAAGTGAGTCTTTCCATGAACCTTATAAGTCTTGGCATGGAAGGCAGGGAGTTCTTCCGGGGGCACTCCAAGATATTCCAACATCCTCCACAACAAGGCAGCCCATCCTCCAAGCTGTTGCGGGTCGGTCACAACGTTATACACCATCCTATACAAATTTTTGGGGTTAGAGAGGACAGGGTTAGCCACACAATGAAAACAAATGCAATAGAAGAGAGTCTTGGAACTAAGAATGAGGGGATACGGAATAAAAAGCACGCTACTTATTAACTTTAAATATAGGGTTTAACTTTTGAAATAATTTTCTGGCCAAGTGGCGCAGCGGGAGCCCTAACTAACGACCACCTGCAATTGGCTTCCTACGGTCAGTTCGGCTCTGATACCAAGCTGTCACGGCCCCGGAATCGCATATGACTAGGGGAACGAACAGTCGCCAAGGACCGAAGGCATCCGTCGACCGGGTGGCACGGTACCTGCGCCGTACGCACCACAGTGGAGGGATCCGACACCCGACCCCACCGTGGGTCGAGCCGGCCGGAAGCGACTGGGCTTCCCAGAGCCACATTCAATTCCACGGGTCGTGTGAAGGTCTAGAGTCGTTCACGAACGCTACCGTGCAGAGTAGAGTCGGAGGAGCCCGGCGGTTCTACCCACACCCTAACCTAGCTCGAAGCTAGTGGGTCGCTCGAAAGCCCGGTAGAACCCACCCACACCCTGCCTGGCCGGCACAGCATCACAGCCAGCGGGTCACTCAACCGAGTTCTCGCTCAACAAAGTAACACAAGGAACGGCCGTAGTCCTTCACGACTAACCCATATACTTCATATCATACACGCAGGGTATATGGGCAGTCTGGGAAAACAACTTGAATATCACAACAAAACACTACGAAATAGAACTACGATATTTGTCCACATCGGACTAGCTATTACAATATTGAAAGCATATCCGAGTACGGAGTTTAAGCGACAGCGGAAACAGTAAAGGTGTCCCACAGCGACATAGGAGTCGCTGATTAACAGTTTAACAAAACAGGTTCCCCGAACCAAATAACCAACCAAGGCAGACCAACAAACTAGACATCGTCGAAGAATTCCTCGACCACTGGCTCACCTGCAATGATCTAGGAAAGCCCTAGGTGAGTACAAAGTACTCGCAAGACTTAATCGTGCTTGATTAGATGTCCTAAGCATACTAGTATAGCGGGGATTAAACATGATGCGGGAATATAAGTAACAAGATCAAATTACATCAACCACTCTCACATCAAAATATGAATATGTCCTACAATCCAACATTTCCAAAATATCTCTACCAGGGGGTGTGATGGCAACCTCATGTCACATGTAAGTCTCAATGTACAATATGGGGCACAACGGCCAATATGGGGCACAACGGCCAATATGGGGCACAACGGCCAATATGGGGCACAACGGCCAATATGGGCATGGACAGGGTCCCATCACCACCACACCTCAATTTTTAATCTCTCGGACCGTCACCGGCAGCCGATCCCGAGTGTAGTCAGGGCCCTATCCCTTGGAGGTTGCAAGGCCCCAAAGGGACTCGGGTTGCCTCAACCTACACCCCGGCATCGCTGTCGCTAACGTCCACGTGTGACAAGAGTAGTTAACCACATGGAGTCTCCTCAGGGTTGGTATCGCGACGGTCTCACTTCCTTACTTCTGGTCGCAACATGCTCCTTTAATGATACCAACGGTTATCCATGGGCCACTTTCCCTTCGACTCTCACATCTCACTTAAATGGGTTCAAATATTTAATATCTCAATTGACTTCAACCACAATTTGACATGTCACCAAACAGACCCTAGCATGCTAGTTCATAACCAAGATAACCGTATTCATCATACGACGAGATAAGCAGATATTGAATAATAAAAGAGTGCAACAAGCTCTGCTTGCCTTCGTAGAACTGCTCCTGGTCTTGCGTGTAGTCGTGAGCTTGCGGGTCTCCTTCTTCGACGTCTAGTGTAAGAAGATCGAGTATTTGGAATAAGTGCTCACAGAACAACCAGCATGTATGCATGAAGATAATGCAACTAATGAATGGTTAGTGTTGCTGGTGTTAGGTTTTAGTTGGCGAAGAGAACTCGCGTTAGCCTCGTGAACATCTTAAGGTTGCCTTATCCTACATGCAAGCTAAGTATCTATCAAGTACGCGTTAAGGTTTTGGAAACTCCCGCCCAAATTGGAGGGTCAGGGTCCCAAACATGTTTAACCTAAAAGTGTTCGAGAACACCGAACTAACGCCGCTGGAATCACTCTATTCGGAGCTACGAGTCTCCAGCTAGGGTTTATCGAGTTAGGGCTTACGGGGCTCGACAAACAAGGGGGTTAACCCTAGTTCCATAACATGCATGTAACTCTACTGCCTTTTTAACTATTCCATGTTGTAGGATACCTCATAAGGATTCCAGAAAGGTGCAATTTGTCGAGATCGGAGTTAGGGTCGAAAACCTAGGGTTTATCGACCCTCGACACTAGCTAATCTTCTACCCCAGATTCCAGTGTGTGCATGTGATCGAATTTAACTTTTGATTCAGCCATCTTGTAGAGTTTTTCATAAGGATTCCAAATATATAAAAATATTCAAATTTGGATAAGTGGTTCAAAAGTTATGGCCATTTCAATTTTATTCAAAATTCTGCCCTCAACTAACCCTAACCCTAAATGCTAGAGTCACCCGAAACCTACCCCGACCGAGTCCCTGTTCTTACGCGTACCCGAGAAGCCACTCGGAAATCTGACTCACTTATCCGAGTCAGCACCCGTGGGACCCCTCGGTCAGCCGGTCTGGCACTCGGGGGCCAACCGCAGAGCGACACGCGGCCCACCCCCACTCTCTTTCTTCTCTCTCTCTCTCGTTTCCGACTGACCCGTGGCCGGCGGCGAGGTTTAGACGGCGGCGCACCACTGGAGAGCTCGCCGGAGGGAGCTCTGGTACTCGGATCTACTCGGGGAGGGCACCAAAAGAGTCAGGGGCTCACCCTGGGCTCGGATCAGTGGTCGGAGGGGGCTGAGGTGGTCGGGAACGTGGTCGGCGACGGGGACCGGCGGTGAGGGCTCTCGGAGGTCGACGTCGGGGGCGTTCCAGTCGGAGATCTGCGATGAGGATGAGTGGAGGGGGTTAAGGGGAGTGAGGGGATCCTCTGGAGCTAGAAAAGGGGAAGAATGGAGAACCAGGGAGTGCTTGGGAGCTCGTCGGAGTAGTCGGCCGGACTTGAGGACGAAGATGGTGGCGAACACACTCGGGGCCGGATCTGGGAGAACAAACAGAGGGGAAATGTGAGGGAGACCGCGGGTGAGCTCGGGGGTGGAACGAACCGACTCGGGGCTCACCGGATCCAGTGGAATTCCTCGCCGGAAACGCTGCCAGAGTCGGGGAGGAAGCTCGGAACAGTGGGGAATTGGCGAGCTAGGGTTTCCAGAAAAGGAAATGGAAGGGGGGGAGGAAACGGGCTGTCGGGAGGCGACTTAAATAGGGCGGCGAGGTGCTCGGACCGCTGGTCGGAAGCGGGGCACCGCCCACGACGGCCAGCCGGCGTCGGAGACGTGGCCGACGCGGTCTGACAGCGGGGCCGGGCGCGGCAGCGGGGAGAGGAGGGAGCTGACAGGGGGACCGCCCTGTCAGCTAGAGGGGGAGGCGCGCGCGGGCGCGCGAGGAGAGTGGGCCGGCCCAGTTGGCCTCGGCCGAGTGGGCTGCAGCCGGTTAGGGTTTAGGTTTTTGATTTTTCTTTTTATTTATTCCTTGATCACTCCTCTTATCATTTTATGTACAAATATTGCTCCAATTGACTTGAAATTTTTACCAGAGGCTCTAAATATTATTCTTGAGCTACTGTACAAGTTTGACACAATTTGGAGATGATTTGAATAGGGATCCAGTACAACTCTAGGGTTTTGACCTAATCGGCAATTTGAACTAGAGATAGGTCCTAGGGTTCTCCAAAAATTGTGAAATTTGGCAGGGGGCTAGAGTTCACCATTTCATGCCCATTTCTAAAGTTTGAGGCATTTCCAACCATCCTAGCTTATCCATCTACTAAACCCTAGTTTCTCGGACTTTAGGGTTTGTCCTCGGAAATCCAATTCAAGTTATGATTTCATGGGGGTTTTGGAATACTTTTAGGTGGTGAATGTTGGGAAAGTTGGAAAGGGGGATTCACTGGTGGGACCCACTGGACCCACCCCCTTATTAGGGCTTTTATCGAGGTTCGACACTTCAAATAAATTGATTGGTGTTAATTTCCACAAATTGAGTTTTCAAGGATGAGATATGCACATATTCTATAGTTTTAATTACATTGATTGGTGTTTGCAACTATTCCCACCGAGGATGAAATATTTACGTATTCGACAATACATCAATACATTGTTTCAAAAGTTTACAAGTGTGGGGTGGAGGGGATGCCATGTATGCATGAGATGCAATAAACCTTAATCAAGATTTGGGACTTACAGCAACAATACTATTTCACAGAATTCATCAGCTACATTCATCAGCCACATACACAGATTTCATCCATCAGCCAAATACACGGATTTCATGCAAACACAAATAAAACAGATGGAGACCTCGATCACATAGATTTCACAGTCGACATATAAAAAAAATTAATATCAGTTCACAACCATTCACAGCTACATAAGCAGGAGTTCACAGTCAACATTCCTACAAGTTTGGAGCCATATCTAACAAGGTTCACAGCCAACACAAAGAAAATAAAGACCTCACAATCAAGGTGATCTGAATTGTCCCTTTTCCGAAATGACATGTGAGGTGACTAAGTAGGCAAACTGTCCTTTAACTTTGACAATCTCGGCATGGCTCAACGGTTTTTTGTCCATCAAATTCAAAATCTGTATGAAGTAATTAAATTCATATTTGGGTGCATATAGCTAAAAAGTAAAGTCTTGAGTCTCATATACTACTAACTGTAGGGAGGCAAGTAGTGCCTTTTGTCCTCGAACTCGGGACGACCCTCATCATTTGCTTACAAACGTAAAAAGCACAAATGTTGGTTCCTACTGGCTGTTGATTACACTGAAAAGTTTTTGAGGAATTAGGGCATCAATTAGCATTACTTAGCACTTAGGAGGAATGTTGTACCAATTGTTACCTTAAAAAAGTTGATCCTGTGTTGCAAGACCGACGAGATTCCCTTCGGTGAGCACCTCCTTCCACGCTTGACGTACTCGATGAAAGTACTATCCAAGAATTCGCGAATTGCCGAGTAGTCATGAGGTAATGCACGAAGGGAATCAAGGTGGAAGGCTTTGCTCCATTTAGGCATGGTTATAATAAGATCCAATGTTCTCTGCAAAAAAAAATCACAACATATGTGAAATGATGACAATGGAGGTATAACTTATGTATAAAAACACATTTACTCCTGGTTGTATGGAAGTAGAATAAAATCTTTGTTCTGTTGAGCCATCAACGCCTCGACAACATAATTGAAGACCCTTTCCCTATTCCCATCAATTTGTTGCTTCGAGACCAACTATGGGTCAAAGAAACCCACCGGTTCTTTTGGGGCTTTGCATTCAGTGATCATGTGCCTAAGCATAGGAAAGAAAAGAGTTATCATTTAGGAAACAAAAGAAAGTTACTTGAATGTGGAATTTATTTGTAAAATAATGTGAAGCATCTCATGAGGGAGGCATCGAGCATATCTAGGTTGAAGAGGAGGAACATCTCATCGAAGCCCACCATGCAACAATTATCAACATCATGAAGGAAATGCTCCTTCTTGAAGAACACGGGAAGGCTTGACTCACCTGCTTTACATAGATTCATATAGTGCTCATGTAGTTTTTGGCAAAACAAACCTGCCGCCGCCAGGTTTGGGGGAGTAGCAATGGCTCTCCTTTCTAGTACTTGCGTACGAGCTCCGCTGGGGGGAACATTCGGTTGAATTCTTCATCGCTTAACCCTATCTCGCACCCCTCGCCCTTGCCCTTTGGCGGCGCTCTCGTACTCTTAGGCTTCACTGGAGGGGGTGGCGGTAAGTCAAGAATTGGTGGTGTCAGAAGCACCAATGCTGCTTGGGTGACTCTTGATCTATTGGGTTGGAAGGCAGCTCAGGCCGCATGCTCATGAGGAGCTATGGTGAGAAGAGTGGCTTAGATGCAGGAGCTAATGCTGGGGAAGCAAGAGGCGGTGGTGATGTGAACTGCAGAAGGAGTATGTCCTTCTTGGGTCACTGGACGAATGACATCTTCACCTCTCCCAAGGTCTGCTGTACGGCATCCTCGCTTGTGTGAAAGAGCGGGAGGCTTTGGAAGCTAGGCTCGACTTTATCGACGGTGCACCTCACAAACCTTGGCTTTATCGGTACACTGTGCACCGTAGCTCCCTCAACCGGCAGATGAACCAAACCGTGAGCTGCCACCAACGAAAAAGCCATGTGCACTTTTGGCACTTCTAGCTTGCACTTCGTCGGCCCCATGATGTCATCGATAGGAGACCTGGCTATTTCATCATGGCCTTCAACCCCATGGGGAGCTGATGCACAGCTACTCCTGGGTGCACCGGGGCTTGGGTGTGCGTGAGCTTCCAGTGCTTGTGCTCTGTACCTCTCCCCCCACACAGCTCTTTCTTTTGCCAGCCTTTCCTCCATCATGCCCGCAAATTGGACTAGTAGCTCTTGTTTCATCTGCTCCTTTTTAGCTCTACTCTCACCCTTTTCCTTGCACGCATCTCCTCCGCGTCTTGTGGGAAAACCTTCCTATGGTCGACATTGGTCCCTATCGCCCTAGAATGACCCGAGGGCTCCTTGTATCGGGATCCATGACCTTCTGAGAAATCGTGTTGAAGAAATCGCACAGCCTCATGATAGCCTCTCGAACCTTTTTGGGCAGAATATCTCTGATTGCCACCGGGAGCATCTGTTTCATCATTACATGACAATCGTGTGACTTTATGCCAATTAGTTTCTTGTCTTCCATTGAAACAACTCCTAATGTTTGCGCAATGACTAGATGGGACTTTGAGAGTATACAAGAACTCCAAGAACTCAATTATTTTCTTCTTGGATAAAGTGTAACAGGCAGGTGGGAGATACGTCTGGCCATTATCTTTCTTTACTGGAGCTAACTCAGATCTGATGGCCAAATGGACTATATCCATTCGTGACTTGATGCCATCCTTTTTTTGTCTTTCATGTTAAGTAACGTACCAAAGACGCTATCACACACGTTCTTCTCAACGTGCATGACATCGATGCAGTACCATACATCTAGATCCTTCCAATAAGGTAAGTCCCAGAAAACTGATTTCTTCTTCCACATGCTGTTCTCATGGGGCATTTTTGTCCCTTACCAAGCATGACATTCACATCCTTGACCATCTCACTAACATCATTGCCGGTAAAAGGCCTTGGTTTGGCACATATTTCTATGTTCCTATTGAACTGTTCCTTCATATTACGGTAATGGTGATTTCTTCTCAAGAACCTCTGATGATGTATGTATACGGTTTTCTATGAGAACGGAAGCCAAACACTTGTGGTATCATCTATGCATGTGACACATGCTTTTGCTCTCTTTGTACTCTGCCCCGAAGCGTTAGCAAGTGCTGTATAATCCTGGATGCTAAGGAGTAACAATGCACGTAGGTTGAATGGCTCATTTTTGTACGCATCCCATACCCTTACCCCTTCCTTTTTCCACAATATTTGTAGTTCTTCCACCAGTAGCCTAAAGTAAACGTCGATGTCATATCCAGGTTACTTTGGCCCTTGGATAAGCATCGATATCATGATGTACTTCTTTTTCATACACAACCAAGGAGGAAGGTTATACATACACAGAAGCATGAGCCAAGTGTTGTATCTGCTGCTCATGCTGCCAAATAGATTCATTCCATCCGTACTCATTACAAATCTTACATTCCTTAGGTCATCACCGAAGCGTGGGTACTTTGCATCGATTCTTCTCCACTGGGTGGCATCAGCCGGGTATCTCATCTTTCCATCATTCTTACGGCCCTCCGCATGCCAATGCATCAGCTTCGCTTCCTTTGGGTTTGCAAACAAACACTTCAACCAAGGAATTATAGGCAAGTACCACACAACCTTGTTAGGGACTCCCGTATTGATCTCATCGTCAGCCTTGTCTTTGTCTTTTACTAACTGACGCTTGTATTGAGGAGTTTTGCATATTGGACATGAACGCAAATCTTTGTACTCATTGCGATAAAGCATATAGTCGTTAGTACATGCATGTATCTTCTGTACTTCCAGTCCCATGGGGCAAATCACCTTCTTGGCTTCGTAGATGCTTTTTGGCAACTTATTGTCATCTGGAAGCATTTCTGCGAATAGACCCAACATCTTTGTGAAGTTCGTGCCTGACCAACTGTTTTCTGCCTTCAATCTCAAGAGGTCAAATGTCGTTGACAACTTGGAGTGCTTTGCCTTGCAGTTTGGATACAATGGTTTCTCAGCATCTTCTATCAAGCCCACGAATTCCCTGTATTTTCCATCGTCATGGTAGCTCTCGAAATCATGAATCATCGGTTGCAGATCTGGCATAATAGTATCATCGCCATGAGAATCACAATCGTGACCATCTGGCTGACCATCATAGGGGTTTGGCATATCATCACTATCATTTTGTTCATGCTTTACCGGCTCTTCACCATGTTTGGTCTAACATGTATATCCTGTCTTGAAACCCCTCTGAAACAAATGTTTTTCGATCACTCTTGGGTTCTCCCACAGTGTAGAATTTTCACAATGAACACATGGATAGAAAATCAACGGTTCCCCCTGTTCCTCATGTCTGCTTCGGTGACTTTGATGAAACTAACGACGCCACAGATGTATGCTCGACTTGTACGACTCTCGGACATTCAACCTCAATCCATCTACATACGAATGATTAGTCCAAAAAATAACAATTAATTCTCGGATGAAAAACATATGGAACACAATTACAGATGTACATATAAATTGTAAGTGATATGATTACGGTATGCATAGGTAAAACTAGGGGTAGCTAGGGTTACATAGATAAAGATAGATCCTAAACCCCACCCGAGAATGTGTAGTTTGGGTCGTTCCATGCCAAATTCCAGATCTCCGAATACACGTCTCGGCAACGTGCCAAGAGGGGTGTGTATCTAGAGAACAACAGGGAGACGTTACCAAAACTTTATCTGCAATCTGTACTTGGCATGGAAACGAACCCAAACTACACATTCTCGGGCTGTCCAAAAAGCGTGGACAATTCGAAAGAGTTTATTCATGCTGCATATTTATGAACAAGCTCTTTGAACAGGGGACGCATAGGGTTATGCGAGTACGTGAATGTGCAATAGAAACTAAATTTAAGGAATTAAATATGAGAAACAGTAAGTACATTATCAAACATTGAAACTAATACAAAATTGCAACCTCCAAAGTTAAATTATGAACCATTAATTAAAACTACACATGCATCATATATTAATATTGAAAGTAAATATATGGATACGTACCATCGCCACGCACTCAAAAGCCGCGCCGGCCAGCCGCCGCCCGCTGTGCCTCAACCGCAGCGTACGTCGTAGCCATCACCTGCCGCACCACTCCAATTAGCCGCCACGCGCCACCCCTCCAACAAGCTGCCACCGCCACCACCCTTACAAGAAGCCACCGTGCGAGCGCTCGAACTCAACGGTTTAGGTCAAGGTCACTATTGACTTAAGTGATACGACATCACACACAGTTACCAAAACTACCGCCACCAAAACTGACAACATCGCACACGATCAGTCAGGAAAAAATGTCACTGATGCTCCGACCTCATTGCAGACTGTCATTTACGTATGACGTGTGCGATGTGCCCCACACCGCACACGGGCCATTTGGCCCAGGCACATCATACATGGGCGTGATTGGGTGACTGTGTGTGATGTTTGCATCATTTACAGTTTGCACAGAACCGTGTGTGATGGAGGGTCTTAAAAGACCTGTTCTATAGTAGTGTACATGCTGCGCGATATTGTTGTCGTGCTCAGCCTCACCGCCGCCTCCGCGCGCGTCAATAGCTGGCTCGTCTGGTCGATTTGGCCCAGGCACATCGTACATGGGCGTGATTGGGCGACCATGTGCGATGTTTGCATCGTTTATGGTTTACGCGGAATCATGTGTGATGGAAGGTCTTAAAAGATGTAGTGTACGTGCTGCGCGATATCATCGTCATGCTCGGCCTCGTCGCCGCCTTCGCATGCGTCAATAGCTGGCTCGTCTAGTCATTCTACTGGGCCGTGCAGGGCACCATGTTCTGGGCGCTCTTTGTCCTGGGACGCAATTGATATTATCCACCCTCCACACCAAAGATTGGACTTCCTATGCGGGCAATCTTTGACTCTTTTCCTCCACGGCTTTTGGTATTACAGTGGACACGGGAGCTTCTCAAGCAACCCCGAGCTGAAGAGTGTGGTCGGCCACATACTCCACTCCTCCATTCTTGTCTCATACAACGGCTAGTGTGATGAGTGCATGTTGTATTTCTGATGCTTTCCTTTTTGTTGCAAACTATTGTTGATGCTAGGAGAGACAACGTCTTTGAATGTAATTGCAGGAGGATTAGCCACAGGACGCACCATCAGAACCATGGGCATGTTGAGAAGGACGAGTCCTGGCACCCGGTAGTTCTTTGTTTCTCGGTGGGCTCATGCGGAATTCTGCAGACGGGGCAGGTTGGTGAATTGTGCTTGATGGCTTCTTCAATTGTGATGATTTGCAGCTACCCCAGAGGCTGTACATACAATAGCCTGGACAATATGACGAGGAAGTTGCGGTTCAGCATGCCGTTTCCCATGCTTGCTTTCCCGTTATACTTGCTGAGGCAAACTGATGCTTGGTTTGTGTAAATTGGTGATTTTTTTTGTAACTTGGTACTAAATTCCTACCTTGGTGGCTCATGTGAGTTTGTGCAATTTGTGAGGAGTCTAGGGAAGGCAGGCTCGCACTTCGATCCGAACAATGATCTGTTCCAACCTAATGAGAAGAAAGATGTCCTAACATCCACCGCATCCTGGCTTACTATGATTTGGGTTCTCACTGGTCTGACCTTTGTGATGGAGCCTCTTAAGATGCTAAAGCTCTATGTTGTCCCGTACGTGGTAATATCATCGTTTCTTTCGTGACAAGCCCAATTTCGGCAAAATAATAATTTGGATAAGTGGTGGAGTACTAAAGTGTATGGCAGTGGAAAATTCTTGTAATTAATTTTGGTGAAGTCCTGTGGAGATATTTGTTATGTGGCTAGATTTTGTCACATATTTGCATCACTACTACAGAATAGCTCATTACAGGCGGTTAAAAAATGCGGCGACCCACATACCACCCTCCTGGATAATATGCCAGTCTTCGACATGTCACAGACGAGTGCCTTCTCGTCCACAACACATCACACAGAGTAGCACACAGAAGCCTCCCAGCGGTCCATATATTATAAACTGAAATTACAAATTGCAGCAAAATACAAAGTTTTACAAACTGATTCCCAAAAATACGGGGAATTTAAAACC
Organism: Stipa capillata; assembly: GCA_019208055.1. Lineage (NCBI taxonomy): Eukaryota > Viridiplantae > Streptophyta > Magnoliopsida > Poales > Poaceae > Stipa > Stipa capillata. The sequence goes on along the minus strand of JAGXJF010000731.1, from coordinate 11,907 downwards.
GTTTATCATCTGGCTACAGCAAAAGTCTTTCCTACAACTCTCGACTCCCCTGACCTATTATTCTATTCAGCGTTGCTCTTGTCACGGAAGTCGACGTAGTAGTCGACGCCTTCGTCCTCCTTCCTTGGCGCTTGTTCTTCGGGAACTTCTTCGTCGACCTCGACGTAGATCACTTCCATCTCGGACGTCGGCTCACAGTCTAATCAAAGGAATTAGAATAGAGGGATGAGTACAGAAGGTACTCAACAAGTCCAGGAATAGCAAAGAGGTGTTTGATGCACTATCTACTGAGAACAGCAGCGTTCTCCAAAAGCAATGCAGTTTCGGAAGGTAAGAGAATCAAGTTTCCAAAAGCAATGCACTATCTACTATGATCTCATGTCTTACAGGCTGCTAGGATCCCCAATGGATCCCTTTCCTGCCGCGTTCGCAGTTCCAACCAGGAACATGGAGTGACTCAGCCACAATTCTTTACACTCTGCAGAGATGCGCAACTGTACCCACAAACGACGATAGTCGTGCAACTAAGGTGGCCAAACCCCATCTACACTCCTATGGTCACAAAGCCGTTTCACCGCCCGCTCAGTAATACCTCGCGTCGTGGTCCCGCACAACAGGCCAGGGACTACCGGTCTCACATTGACACTACGGGTCCAATGCTTGTGGATAGCCAACGGCTAACACCACCTTCCCAACAGTTGATACTCCGGATCCAATTGTTGAGGTCTTTCTTTCCCGGGGAGTATGACCTATGGCAAAGGTACTTTGGCTTAGCCCCGCCCATACAGGGTATGTGGTTTGCACGTTCGCTACGGCGCTTAAGCACAATCGATCGTTGGTTGCATTAACCTTATGTGAAACAAACCTGTGTGATGAAATCCGCCTTCCGATGTGCCTTCGGAACCTTTCCAAGATTTCATCACCCACCATGCCATCGTCCAAGAACCGGCGATCAAAATAAAACAACAGTTGATTTACCTTTAGAAAATAGATTTCCAATTTTATGCAGGTTGTAGACAAGAGGGAAATTGTAGATCATTCTCAACGGACATGAACAAGAAACTGGACTTGCCTGGTAACGAGTAGGTAGTGGAGTTCGACGGTTTTGCCTACTGAACTCCGGCTTCTGATAAAGAGATAATAAAGTCTGATAAGGACTAATCCAAGAGATCCAAAAATAGATGCAATGACATGGTATTATATGCATGAAATGATGCATGTATTAAAATACTCTTAAGGAAATTGAGACTTAGCCCTTTAAGCCTTTTCATAAAGATTTTAGGGTTATTTACAGCAATAGCCAAACTTTTGTTAGCTTTAAGGTTTATGTTGATTTGACTTGATTTCTCAACCCATTTTCTTTAAGAATTTAGTTTATGGTTTTGCCCCCTTTCCCAAAGAGGAATATACATTTAACTTAATTACATTAACTTATCACTTTATTAAAAATTTTAACTCCCTTTTTAAGAAGGAAGAGATGAACATCCTATCTAAAGTAGTTAATCCAATTTGCTCTTTGAGGAGCATATATATATATCTATATATATATATACCCATATCTTCTTCTCCTTCATAACCCTTTTGGAACGAAAAGGAAAGGAATAATTTAACTTGACTCCATTTCTTGTTATAAATAAAATAGCAGAATCAATTTTAAATTCCTATCTTTTTTCTTTTTCTTTTTCTCTTTCCTCTCTTCTTTTTCCCTTTCTTTCTTCTCTTTTTTTTAAAGGAAAAACTGGCCAGCCCGCTAGGCCCATCCCTAACTTCTCTCTACTCCCTCACCTCTCTCTCATTCTTACCTAAATCCCTAAATCCCCTTTTCTCAAATCCCCTTTCTCCCATGCGTCGCCGGTGCCAGCTTGCTTCGCTCCTCGGCCACCGCCGGCCTTCCGGCCTTCTCCTCCCTGCCGGCACTCGAGCACAGCCGCCTTGGTCACCTAACGCCGCCGGATACGCCGCTGCCCCGACCATGGATGCCGCCGCCGCCTTCCATGGCCTCGGACACCTCCGCCGCCCTGCGGCTTGAGCTCCCCTCCCGAGATTCCGCCGCCACCGGCCCTAATCCGGCTCGGGTCGTCGCCTTCCCTTCGGTTCTCATGGCTGTTCCCGGCTCCGGTCGCTCACTTCGTTGGCTGCCTCGGTTGCACCCTTCCGGTGCCGCTCCGGTCGCCCCTCTCGGTCCGCTGCCCGGGTTGGCCGAGGCCGGCGTCGCAGCTCCGCCATTGGAGCTTCATTGGCCCGCCTCCCGCCGGTGGCGTACCTTGGATCCCTGTACCGTCGGCGCCTCCTCTCTCCGGTAAGTATTCTTGCCCCAACTTTTCTCTTGCCTAAAATCCCCAATTCCTCTGATTCTAGGGTTCATTGGTGCCTGATGTGATTTTTATTGGAAAGTTGGTGCTGAGGCTGTGACGATTTGCGATTTACTAACCTTAATTGGTATGACCCGATGCTTAATTAGGTTCTGAGAATTTTTCAGCTTCATACATGTGCTTTTCACCTATATCAGATTCTTTATACCATGAGACAGATTACTACACTTGATTTTGATCCATCCCATACTGATTCTTTATTTAATATTTCAAATTGTTGTCCCAATTGTTAGATAAAATGAGAACAGATACTAGCTTGTCCTTTAGTCATTTTCTGTTTCTTCCATATAGGTATAGGTCTATGCCAATTCATTAGACTGAAGAATAGATACTTCTTCTTGACTCTTAGCTAAAATTTTGATGGTGCTATGCATCTAAATCTATGCATTGGTAAACTAATAAGAACAACTATTGCACTAGGTCTGGGCTTCTTTTTACTAGTTCCATGTATACGTGTATGTTTACATCAGCTTATTAAACTGAAGAACAAGTGCTAAACCTTGATCCAATTTACTCTATAGTGAGGCTCAGGTTGAAATTTCTTTCAGAATTGTTATCCTGGCAATTTATTTGGAGAGAACAGATGACACTTGATCTTGATTATTCTCTGTTTTTCCTATATAGATGTATACATATGTGATCCTTATAGTGACTGGTAAGAGCAGATGCTACTACTTGCTTCTTTGCTAAATCTATTGAGATTTGGCATTGGAACATTTGACTGATCAAATTGATGAGGATAGTTGCTGCCTAAATTGGTTGCCTTAATATATGCGATGCTGATTTCTCTAAGAAGAAATCTGAGAAAGGTAGAATGAGAAGAACAAATTACTATAGGGTTGCCTAGTTGCCTTGATTCAATGTGATGATACTCTCTCTGAGAGAGTCTGAGAATGGTATTAGACAAGGAATCTGATAAGAACAGATTTGCTACCCTTGTGTGCCTAAACAAAACCCAATGATGATTTTAGGATTAGAGAAAGGTTTGGAAAGGCATAACTTGGTAAGAACAGATACTATAGATGCCTTATAAAATCTGAGGGTTCTATTAACATGCTGCAATGCATGTGTATATGGGTTGAATGCTTTCAAAGAGTTTTACCTTGTCCTAGTTGGGACAATGGTAAGCTGGCTGATTTTGTTCTGGCTGAGCCTCCATATGGCCGCAGCCTGTTGCCTTTGACACTCCTCTTCTCGGCTGGTTCCTCTCCTGAGACTTCCTCTAGTGCTCCTTGCTGTTCACCTGAACTTGGTGATCCTTTGGTTCAGCTCCTAAAGGTGGTGATTGTGTTGATGGTGCTTAAGGATGGTGGCAACTATAACTCCTGGAATGATTTCTTAGTGTTCAGCAGCTCACTAGTACTACTATTTCCTTCTTCCGTTGCTTCCTAAGAGCCATATATAGCTCTTGATTTCATCGGTGGTGAGTCCTGTCACCTCCGGTTTTGCTTTTCTGCTACGTGGCTGCCTGCTCGAATTTCCACTTGCTGACTAATCCCCCTTGAGCTAAATTTTAGCTATTGCATGAGGTCTGTCGACGTACAAACGCTGTTATCGGTGGTCCGGATGGACCCCCTTTGGGATTCGGCTGGGGAGGCACAGATCTATGGAGCTACGCCGGAGCTAGAGCTTGGCAGGATGTGAGACTAGAAATCACACGATGATTTATCCAGGTTCAGGCCACCTTCTAGGTGTAAAACCCTACGTCCTGCTTCTTGTGTATTTGAGAATATGTGGAGTGATTACAATGAACTAGCAGCATAGATGCTCCTGTTCTTCTTCTTCTAGGGTTCGGATGTTTAGGGTTGTGTTGTCTAATAATCGATCCCCCTTTTCATGGCTTCGGCTCTCCCTTTATATATCCGGGGGCCACCATAGTGGCCGAAAGGTAAATACATTGCAATAATGCTTGTTGCTGACGCATAGGGCGTGGGCATGCCACGCCGGTGGTTGATATTCGTTGTAGCAGAACAGTGCCAGTCACGCCTTGGCTGGAAACCAGATCATCATTATGAGGCCGTGTGAGGAGGTGAAGACTTGACGTCTCCTGACATGAGCTACGCTGCAACTACCTGAGCCCCACAGACCAGGTGCAGAGGGCACGCGTATGGGCGCGCGGCGGTGCGCCCTCAAAGTCAAAAAGGTGTCAGACCTCTCCATCCCCTCTAAGACTGATAGCTGACAGGGCTTATCACTTAGGGGGATGGGAACCGGTCAGGACTCCGCCTCTGGTCCGCAAGGACTTGGAGTAGGAATGCCTGATAGACAGGCATTTAATGCACCCGACACATGCATTAAATGCGCCTGTCGGGCCATGTGGACTGAGGAGGGGCCCACGAGGGGTGCTCGGGGCTCCCGGGATTGGAGGCCCCCGAGCACTCCCCCTAGGCCACTCCACCATCTGGACGAGGCACTCGGCGCCCTGAGCGGGGGCCAAGTCACCTCGAGTGCTCGGGGGGAGCCCCCGAGCATTTTTGCTTGGCTCGTCCCGAGCGGGGACCAAGTTGCCTTGGGTGCTTTGGGAAGCACCCTTAAGGGACGACTCGGGGCATCCCCCGTCTAGCCGAGTGGAACAGTACTCGGGGTGGGCCCTCAAACACCTCCTCTTAACCCCTACGTCCTTGGCGACGTGGTGTCAAGTTGGGCCTTTGCCAGCGGTTTAGGGGACCCTGGTCCCCATATCACCGACAGTAGCCCCCGGCTCAGCCACCAGACGACGGCCCAGGAAAGGATGAGGCTGGGGGCGGGGCCTTCACTCTATGGGCCAACGAGGACGCCGGCCCAACCAGAGCACTGAATGGGGGAACTGGTCCGATTTTTGTGCGACGTGGGGTGACGCACACCTCTGCCGAACGAGGAAAGCACGCCTTGATTCCCGCACGCCGTGGGGGGGTGCGCCCTGTTAGAGAAACAGAACTGACACCGCCGCCCACGTCACGCACCGGTTCGAATTCTTGATTGCTTCTTCTAAAAGCTTTGCCATTCTCGCGCCTCCTCATCTCCTTCACCTCCTTGCGCAAACACCTCCTTCCTTTTCATTGCGCCCTTTTGCCTCCTTGTCTTCTTCACTTCCACGCCGCGCCGTCGTCATGCCGAGACGCGAAAGGTGCCGCGCTCCTCCGTCGCCCGCTGCTGTGGACGCCATCCTCCCCAAGTCCCGCTTCCTAAACGAGGAGAGCATGGACAGGGAGCGGAAGATGCTGGTCCCGCAGGGCCAGAGGGGGGCGGCGACGGTGAGGCCGGCCACGTACCCGCCGGATCCAAGGTCGGAGGAAACGGTGACCTTCATCAGCTTCATTGCGGCGGGTCTGGTTCCGCCATTCTCCCCCTTCTACCTCGAGGTGCCATCGGAGTATGGGATCCACCTCATCCATCTCTCCCCCAACTCCGTGGTGATGCTGGCGATCTTTGCCCATCTCTACGAGATGTTCATGGGCGTGATGCCTTCGGTGATGCTCTTTCGCCATTACTTCGTGCTCTGGTCGGCGGGAAAGAGCAGGGGCTCCGACCGGGTTGTCACGGACCCGGGAATTACATATGATTAGGGGAACGAATGGTCGCCAAGGGCTGAAGGACCAGTCGACCTGGTGGCACAGTACCTGCGCCGTACTCACCGAGGCGGAGTGATCCGACACCTGACCAACGCAAGCCGTCGAAAGCGACTAAACTTCCCAGAACCACATACAATTCCCTGATCCGGTGAAGGTTTAGAGGCGTTCCCGAATTCTACCACGCAAAGCAAGGTCGGAGGAGCCCGGCGATTCTACCCACACCCTAACCTAGCTCGGAAGCTAGTGGGTCGCTCGAAAGCCCAGTAGAATACGCCCACACCCTGCCTGGCCGGCACAGCATCTCAGCCAGCGGGTCACTCAACCGATTCCTGCTCGACATAGTAAAAAGGGGAACAACTTTAATCCTTCACGGCATACCCATACACTTCATATCATACACACATTGCATATGGGCAGCCCGAATAACAATTTGTATACCACAACAAAGCGCTACGATACGATAATAATGCTAGCTGTCCACATTGTGAACAAATATTACATCACTCGGCTATAACCGAAAGTTTTAGTCGAATCCATGAAGTAAAACGAGTAGCAGCGGATGAAATAAGCAAGACCCACAGCGGCGCATCAACCGCTGTCCAAAAACACTCCCAACAGAACCCCATGAGTCGAACACTACCGAGGAAACCACAATTTCAAGCGTCGTCGAAAAAGTGCTCGACCACTGGCTCACCTGCAATGATCTAGGAATATCCTAGGTGAGTACGAAGGTACTCGCAAGACTTATTCGTGCTTGATTAAATGTCCTATACATACTAGGTTAGCAGCAAGTAAACATGATGCGTTCCGAATAAACAAGTGCGAGTAACTGACTTGGCATAAGTACAATATGGAAAGAGAACATAAACTTCAAATTTCTGTTCAGATTTCATTCAAATCGAAGCTCGATCATGGAAACATCCACATTGCTAGTTCAGATCAACTTGGGGTAGCCCACACCCATTTAAAATCAATCAACCCTCTGGTACCGTTCCGGCAATACAACCATGCTGAGTATAGCGAGTGCAACTCCCTCGGAGGTTGCAAGGCTCCAAGGGCATCTGAGACTTATCTCCACTATACCCCCACGTCGATTCCGATAACGTCCAAGCGGGTTCTCAATCCATCTCATATTCATTTCAATCAAGCATTACAAACCGTCACCAACGAACCGGTAACCTCGGATATAAAGAGTGTAACCCTGGTGGAGTTCACAAGACACCACACAGTATCTGAGACTTACCTCAACTATATCGTAGTTCCGTTTTCCTTGGTGACGTACGAGCGTTCTCTCGGGCCTTCACCGCCGACTCAACCACCTCGGGTATAACGAGTGCAACCCTGGTGGAGGTTGTGAGGCTCCACGCAGTATCTGAGACTTACCTCCATTATACCGTAGTGTTGGTCTCGGTGTTGGGCCCACGCGGGTTCTCACATCTCACTTAAACAAATTTATTTTGTTATTGGGCAACCCAGTGATTCTCAGCCATTGTGGGATATGATCCCGCAGCATAACCTAACATGCTAGTCTTACCCAATTCCAATCAACGATCCAAACAAGCATTTCGTCATACACATACATGATGAGGTAAAGCATGGAAATAATGGTAAGAACAATGCAACAAGCTCTGCTTGCCTTGGTCACAGGGTTCCTGATCTTGCATTGAGTCGTGAGCCTGGTGGTCTTCTTCTTCGAGCTCTATTGCAATCAATGCGAATACCGGAAACAAAACGATAAAAGGAAGCAATGAGTCCAGCATGAATGCATGAGGGATGATGATAAGTGCAAGATTCTAGAGTGGCTTATGGGTGATGGAAACCTACTATAACAGGGACGCCTTGGTTTGGATGGGTGAAGACGAAATCATAACCCTAATGATTGCATGCATGTCCAATTAATTTTAAATGCAAGCTCAAGTTAAAAATTACTACGCATAATAGATGGTCATGACCCGCAATGTTTATATTAAGGTAGGGCTCTGCGATACAAAACTAACGCCACTGGAATCAAGCCATTTGGAGCTACAAAACTCTAGTTATGGGTTTTTTGAAGAACGACGCTTGGAAATAATGAATACGCCTAAACTTAATTAAATCAAGATCTTACATTTCAATTCTTGAAATTTTGTTTCACCCAGATTGTAGAAAATTTCTCAAGGTTTCCAGAAAGTCCAAATTTGCTGAATTTGGAGCTACGGTTCAAAAGATATGCTAGTTTAAAAATTGTCGAAAGAATTTCCTAACCCTAACCCTACACCTGCAAAAACCTAAACGCTACGCGTACCCGAAGCACTGCCCTAATGGCTACTCGCACCTGACCGAGATTCACCCCAAAATCCATACCCATAAGTGCACCCGGCTGACAGGTGGGGCCCGAGTGGCAGGGCTGACTGGGCACGAGCGGCACAGTCAACCGCTGACGGGGCATGCCCAGCCAATCGGGGCTTGCCACCTCGCCCACCTCCCTCTCACCTGCTCCCTCTCTCTTTCTCACTTTCTTCCTCGGAGCCGATGGCTAGGGACGGCGGCGACCTCGCCGGAGATGGCCGAAAGGCGCTCGGGGCACGCCGAGCCTCGGGGAGGCTGGGGAAAAGCACCGCGGGCTTACCCCAAAGGCGAGGCACCGGTGTGGAGGGCTACGGCGGCCGGGAACGAGCTCGCGGCGAAGAATAGCGGCGGGGAGATCCGGTCGTCGGCGACGAGGTGGTTCCAACCTCCGTTCTGCAAGGAGGAGGTACGGGGAAGATTAAGGAGGGGGAGACGGCCACGGGAAGCAAGAAAATGAGAAGAAAGGAGGGCCGGAGTGGTGGCCCGAGCTCACCGGAGTTGTTGCCGGCGACGGGGAAGACGACTAAGTGGAGCTCGGGCGCGGGGATAAGCTAGGGTTTTTTTGGACAAGGGAGGAGAGGGAAGTGGCGGTCAGGACAGCAGGTTTAAATAGGACGGCGGCGGTCGGGACCGCGGGTGGCACGCCGCCCTCTCTGGCGTACCGGCGGTGGCGACGTGGAAGAAGCGGCCTGACGTGCGGGGCCCGCGAGGCAGGTGGGGGAGGAGGCGCACCGGGCTCGGGGGCGCCTTCAGAAGGAGAAAGCGGAAAGGGGGAAGGAGGGAAGTGGTTTTTGGGGCTGGCGGATCTAGTGGGCCGGCCGAGTGGGCCTCGGCCCAGTTCTTTTTCTGAATTTCTTTTTCTTTTCTATTTTCCAGATGGAGCTGATTTGTAAATTCAATTTGAAGACCAATTCTACTCCAAATGATGAAGGAGGGAAGTGGTTTTTGGGGCTAGCGGATCTAGTGGGCCGGCCAAGTGGGCCTCGGCCCAGTTCTTTTTCTGAATTTCTTTTTCTTTTCTATTTTCCAGATGGAGCTGATTTGTAAATTCAATTTGAAGACCCAATTCTACTCCAAATGATTTGAAATTTTTATACGAGGTTTATAATTGAGTTGAGAACCTACCACGAAATTTTGAAACCATTTGGAGCTGTTTTGATATGTTTTTGAATTTAAATTCAAAGTTTGACCTAAAAGGGTTTTGAATTATAACTAGGTCATAAAATTCTCCAAAAATTCTAAAATTTCATATTTGGGTTGAGTTATCATTTTCATGGGGTCTTACCAACTTTGATAACTTTTCATCCACCCGAGCACTGCGTATCCCCCTAACCCTAATCCTGCCACGTTAGGGTTTTGAATTCGGACTTAAATTGAGCGGGCAAATCCTCGAAGATTTGGGTGGAACGTCAGGAGGGAAAACCTTAGGGGAATAACCCACTAGGGAACCCTAATCCTCCTCTACCTACTATTGATGGCTTCGATACTTGTTAATTCAAATAAGTTGATTGGTGTTTGCAGAATTATCCACCGAGGATGAGATACGTACATATTCTATAAAATATAATCATATCACATCTAAATTTAAATAAGGTGTGTGTGGGGATGATGACATGTATGCATGAATGCAAGGCAAAGACCTAATCGTCGAATTCGGGTATTACACGGGTGGAGGCCGCAGGGAGCTGCAACTTCCAACTCCGGGAGAAGATCAGCGACCACTACATCCCGCAGGAGACGCGGAACAATTGGGACGACTGGTGCAACCAATGGTGCTACATTTCCACCGACCCGCATGCCCAACTCCTGCTTCCCAACGGGCCGGCACCGACGCACAGGAGGTCGTGGGAGTTCTTGCCGAAGGACGACCATCTGCTGCGACCGGTGGTGGAGCCGATTGTGCAGCTGCGGGCCACGGGTTTGACGGTGACCATGGTCGTTGCCGATTTTCTCCGGCGGCGGCTAGCGCCACTGCGGGAGCGGGCCGCCTGGCCTGGATGTACACCTGCCCACGGGACATCGGCCGGACGGTGATTGGCAAGGCGGGAGACCTTCCTCCCGACATGCTGAGGGCGATGCTGCGGATTCTCCTGGGCACCGGAGCCGTCGCTTCCGCCAAACTGCCACAGCAGGATCTCGCGCTCTGCGTGAACTCGTAGCGCAATGCGATCCGCGCGGCCCTTCCTGAGTTTGACCCCCAGGGGATCAAGCCGGCGGACACGCGAAAGACGGCCGACTCATTGAGGATTCCGGGGGATGACGATGCCGGCAAAGAGCCTACCGCGAGGGCTCCGGGGACCCGCGCCACCGGCGAGGATCCCACGGACCCGAAGGGCAAGAAGCCGCGGGCACCTTCCCCCCATCTTCCCCTTCACCGCCGCCCACCCCCTCCTTGTTTGCGGGCGGCGGGCACCGGGGCAGCAATTCGGGGTGAGGCAGTGCCCAGCCGGCACCGGCGGGGACCGCGGGCACCGGGGGTAGTGGTTTGGGACGAGGCAGCGCCCAACCAGAGCCGGCGGGGGGCTCGGTGCAAACGAGCCCAGGGGCTGCCAAGCCCGACGCGCCTAGCAAGAAGAGGAAAGAACCGCCGTCATCGACGGGGCCGGGATTCGAGATCCCGATCGCACGCTGGCGGTACAGAAAACCCTCACCATCGTGAGACGTGAACTCCTCTTTTTCATTCTGTAGGGTGAATGTAATGCTCGGGGATTAACCCAGGCTTCGTCATCTTGCTGTTGATTTCAGGGCGCCGAAGAAGGCTCGGACTGCCCCGGGCGCCCGAAGCCGACCCGAGCGCCGCGGCCGCCCCTAGAGCTGACGCCGCCCCAAGGGCTGAGGTTGCCCCAAGCGCCGAAGCTATCCCGAGCGCCGAGGCCACTCCGAGGGCTGAGGCTGAGACTGCAGGGATGCGTCCCGAGGAAGAGCTTGGGGGCCTAGCGACTTGGGAGTCACCCGGGAGTCTGCCGGCGGTGCCCGGGGGATGCTTGGAGCCCGGAGGCGGGGAGCGACTCCTCCTGGAGGGGGTTCGAGGCAGCCCAAGCGTCGGAGCAGGCCGGGACTCCGCGGGTCGAAAAGACACGCCTCGGGGGCCCTTCTCCGAGGTGTTTGAAACGGCTCACGCCATGCTGGAGAAGATCCGGGCCACTGTTGCCTCGGAGAAGGCCGCACTGGAGGAGCAGGAAGCCACGCTGGAGGAGTGGCAGGCCGCTCTCGCGGAAGCCAGAGAAGCCTTCCTCGCGCGGGTCAGGATCACCAAGCGTGAACACGAAAGAACCACCGCAGAGATCCTCAGGGAAAAAGAGTCCCCTGGAGGAGATGCGCGTGGAGGTCATCGACGAAGGTGATCAACTGACCCTGCGGGAGGAGCAGGTGGCCCTCCACGAAGCCGAGGCCACTACACGGAGATCGCCCTCGATTAGCGTGAGAAGGTGCTTGATGAAGGGGAGGCCTCTCTAGCACGGTGAACCCAGGAGCTAGAGAGAGACTTGGAGCGGCGCGTCCCAGGCTGCTCGCAAAGAGGTCTCTGACCAGCTCGAGGCGGCCAAGGCAGAGGCTCGGGAGCGAATCCGCCAACTTGAAGAAGACAGAGACCGCCGCATCTGAGAGGTGGAACAGCGCCTCGAGGATAGCAGCGTCTCCAAGCGGAGGCTCTCGGA
>JAGXJF010000728.1:0-83336 GCA_019208055.1 Stipa capillata | reverse complement strand
AGCTGAGAGCCGCCATGCACCCGGTTAGCCTTTGGACATCCTTGAGGTTTTTTGGTGGCTCCATCTTGACGATGGCATCGATCTTCTCCGGGTTAACATCGATTCCTCGCTCAAAAATGATGAAGCTGACTAGCTTTCCCAAAGGAACTCCGAAGACGTATTTCTCCGGGTTGAGCTTCATGTTGAATCACCTAAGGTTTGAGAAAACACAAAATTTCTCAGCCGACGGTGGAGTCAATCACCTGGTCGATGCGAGGTAGTGTGAGTGAATCTTTGGGTATGCTTTGTTGAGACTTGTGTAGTCAACGCACATCCTCCATTTTCCGTTCTTTTTGCGAACGAGAACTGGGTTCGCTAACCAATCGAGATGATACCCTTCTTTGATAAAATTAGCTGACAGAAGCTTGGCTATCTCCTCTCTTCAGCAAAGCGGTGCAGGCGCTGCTTGACCAGCTTGGCGTCCGGCTGAACGTTCAGAGATTGCTCGGTAGCCTCCCTCGAGACTCCAGGCATGTCAGAGGATGTCCGTGCGAAGACATCCCGGTTGTCGCGGAGGAAGCTAACGAGCGCGTTTTCCTATTTGTCGCTGAGCACAGTCCCGATCTGCGTCGTCTTCAAGGAGTCTTCCGGATTAATCTGGACCATCTTGGAATGATGTCGATGCCGAAGTCTTTTTAGCCAGGGGTGCTCCCTCGACCAGAAACAACTTGAGGTTGTCAAGCTCGGCTGCTGCAATTTGGCTACAACGAGGTTACAGTTTTCCAGGTCGCACGCATAAGCGTGCTGGAAGTTGCTTTGCACCGTTATTATCCCGTGGAGACCCGGCATCTTGAGCTTCAGGTAGACATAGCTAGGAACGGCCATGAATTTGGCATAGCAGGGACGCCCAGGATAGCATGATACGAGCCTGGGAAGTCGACGACATCGAAAGTGAGGGTCTCGATCCGGAAGTTGTTGGGTGTACCAAAAGTGACGGCCAAAGCGATCTGCCCAAGTGGTCTTGCCAGCTTGCCGGACACAACCCCATGGAAAGGTGCGCCGGTGGGCTTGATCTCTGAGCGGGGGATCTTCATGTTGTCCAGGGTCTGGACAAGGAGGATGTTCAAGCCGCTCCCTCCATCCATGAGGACTTTGGTGAGGCGGACGCCGCAAATGATTGGGTCCACCACCAAGGGGAACCTTCCAGGGTGGGGTATGTAGTCGGGGTGATCTGAGTGGTCGAAGGAGATTACAAGTTCGGACCATCGGAGGTACTGGGGGATAGTCGACTCGATCGTGTTGACCTCGCGGTCTGTGAGCTTCTGGCGATGCTTGGATTCGTAACCACTCGGACCATTGAAGATCATGAGGCACGCAGTTTCCTTTGGGAACTCAGCGCTCCCATCCGGAGAAAGCTCCTTCTTGCTTCTTTAGGAGATTGTAGTCACGCGTGAGGTGGTTTGACTGCGGCCCGTGGAAATGACATTACCACGCTGAGGACGGTGCTGCGGGGCATGCTCAACAGCAGCAACGAGGTCTCCACCCTTGCGCTTCCAGTGTTTCTTCTTGGGCGACTCGAGACGGCCTTTCATTTTGGGAGACTTGGGGGCCTTGCCCTTCCCCTTGTCGTCCTTGGTCACACTGCGAACGGCCTCCTCGCCAGTTGCAAAGTTGTTGACGATATCGAAAAGCTCACGCGTAGGCTGGGGATTCTTGCGTGCGATCTTGTGGATGAGGTTCGTGCTCCGAACGCATTTGGAAAAAGCGGTGATGATGTCACCCTCCCGGACTTCCGGCAGAGAGTTCTTCTTTTTGGAGAAGTGTTGGATGTACTCTCTAAGGGTCTCGCCCGCCTCCTGGGTACAAGTGTGGAGATCCCACACGTTCCCAAGCCTGTTGTAGGTGCCCTGGAAATTGTTCACGAAGAGGGTCTCAAAGTCAGACCAGGGCTGGATGCTGCCCTGAGACAGCTGGTGAGCCAAGCTCGGGCCGAGTCGGTTAGGAACAGGGGCAAGTAGTGGATCGCGACGTAATCGTTGCCTCCATTGGTCCTGCACGCCGTGTGGTAATCGGCTAACCAAATGTCTGGCCGAGTCTCGCATGTGTACTTGTCGATGCTGGTGACTCGGAATCGTGGTGGGAAGATGATGTTGCAGATACGAGGGCCGAATGCCTTCAGACCTGCGTAGGCTGTGCCTGGAGGAGTCGAAGAGCGATGCTGGTTAGTAATGTGGCAATCGTCACTGTCGCTGTGGTGACCGTCGCGGTCGTATCTCCCTGTGCCACGATGAGCGTAGCGTCTTGCCTCGAGGGTGTTCCGCACGTCGTGGACTGGTCTGAGTCGGCTATGTACCGACCGGGCGGGGCGATCATTTTTCCCCGTGCCATGATGAGTGCGGTGTCTTGCCTCGAGAGTATCCCGTACATCGTGGTGCGGCCTGAGTCAGCTACGAACCGACCCAGCGGGGCAATGAAGTTCTAAGCTGGTGCGGTGACCTCCTGCGGCACGTGGGTTCTCCAGCAGGGAAGAGCGCCGGTTCCTGGTGCTCGCGGGAGAAGCTGCGCAGCCCTCGGAGATCTCGGCCTGCTGGAGAGCTGCCTCTTCCATCAGGATTCGGAGCCGTCGGAGATCATCGTAACCCGGGGTACCCTCGGGGATGTTGATGGCGCGCGCTGCCACCGTGGCGGCGATGAGATTGTGTCTAGGAAGTGAAAATATCTGGACACCGTCTCTCTCGTGCATGCGGAGTGCATTGTTGACCTGGCGCCTCGGTCCCGCATGCCCTTGTTATATTGTCGTTCCTCGTGCTGGCGAGCGAGCACGGTCTGCTGCTCGGCCAATCTCTCCTCCTTGGCAATAAGACAGAGCCGGGTGGCTTCTAGCTGATCGGGGGTCTGATCCGTGATGGGATTAGCTGGTCACCGTTATTTGCCAACACATTTGAGTCTGCCATGAAGACCTACTGAGAAGGATGGTGGCTTCCTGAACTCTCGAAACCGTCCAAGTCATAGTCGAGGACGGGTAAGAGGGACTCAATCGTGCCAACCAGTCGGGATTTCTGCCCGACGGGTGAAAACCCGTGTTCAAGCAGTGGATCCAACTTTCACGTAACCTCGTCTTCAGAGATAGCCGCCAAAGCCATCGACTCTGAGGAGAGTCTCAATGGGGAAGGCGGTGAAGCCTCTGCCGACTGGCTGGAAGCCGAGTCACAGAGGTGAAGTTTGCCAAGCTTGTCAGCGATGAAGTCCAGTTTTCTGAATTGGAAAACCTGTCCTGGGTTAGCGACAGAGTTCAGGGGGCCAAAACTCATGATTTGGCTCAAAGCGAAGTCACCGTTGTTGTTTGAGAAACCCATCTGGATCTGTTCAGTTGGATCTATGCGCACTCCCCCTACCTGGCACGCCAACTGACGGTGTTTTGATCCGGCAATAATGAACATGGGGCAGCGTACACGTAGCAGATCTAGATGGGTGCACATGGGACACAGAGTTTAGGCAGGTTCAGGCCCTCGGGAAAAGGTAATACCCTACGTCCTATATTTGGTGCATTGTATTGCTTGTGTACATGTTTATATCTTGTACTTCAAGCTGATGATGCACCCCCGTGTAGAAGTCGAACTCCGAGCAATCAGCCCGACCCACCCTATGTCTAGAGGGGCCGGCTTTGTCCTCCTTGATGATACCCGGGTGCTAAGCCATCGTCATCTGGCGGACTCGAAGCGGCTGGAAGTCCACATGGAAGCCTGGTGGAGGCGGCGACACGCGGCCAATATCGATCTCCTCCACCGGCAGCACCAGGGCCCCCTTGGGACACGGCGGGACGATCCGCGCCACTCCCCGATTGGGACCTGCCTGCTCGGTTGCAGTGGGGAGCTTGCGCTCCAGTGCTGGACTCCTCCGGCTGATGGGCAGGCGGTGGGGTCAGGGGCACACCGTCCTGTCGGGAAGACTGCTATGGTGAAGAGACGCTGGCAGCTCTCGGGGGAGACAACAGCCGGGGGTCTGACCCCGCCATGCCTTCGCCTTGACCGGATCCCTAGGCACTCGGCCTGCCCCTTGGAATATCCCCCATGTTGTTCGGCCTACAAAGGCAACTAGAATTATCGCTACTCTCCGCTATAATGAAGGGCAGAGGGCGCTCACTCGGCGACATACCTGGTGGATCTCAGCAAGTTGAAGTGCTTCTTAGGCCCCGGGGCCCGCCGTTCTATTGTGACGGTCGCTGGAGCCGCCGGCATCGAGGAACCTTCTTGCTCCTCGGTGGCGGCAGATGCCGTTGAGGTAGGACGGGTAGAGGAGCTGCCCTGTCCCCCAAAGGCGGCATCGGCTATTTGTTTCCCCCTCCTCCGAATGAGGGGGACCTCGCCTTCGTCCTCCTGAAGATCTTCCTCGGTGGCGGCAGCTAATACTACTGGGGCAGGACGGGCAAAAGAGCTGCCCTCTCCCCCCGAAGTGGCATTGGCTGCTTGTTTCCCCCTCCTCCGAATGAGGGGGACCTTGTCTTCATCTTCCTGAAGGTTTTCTTCAGGTGTTGCTGTAGTCGGCGGTGGGGTGCTGGGCTCCTCGGCTGCGGCTGCTTTCCCCTTCGACGACTCGACGTCGGTGGAGGAGGTCCGAGCCCTCTTCTGCGGTGGCTGCCAGCTGCTTGAGCCGCCGGTGTACGGCGGTCGATTCCAAGGCTCGTCCTCTGGGAGAGGAGCCTTGGAGCTGAACCCAAAAAGATCCTGCAAAGTTAGATTATATAAACAAAGTCAGAACATGACTCGGCTACAACACAAACTGCAAAGTACCAATGTCAGAAGATCGATTGCTTACCTTGTTTGGGGGGTTGGCTAAGCTGAAGGGCACCGGATGCCCAGAGGTGTCCAGGCTCGTGTCCTGAGTCATCAGCTTCCCGACTCGGCGCCTCACTACGTCATCTGTAAGCATGTCGGCTGACTCCCGGGTCACGTCTTGGTGGTTGATGTACTCATACATCAGATGGACCCTCAGCTTGGCGGGTTGGATCCGGCGGCTGACAAACATTGAGATGACCCCGACTCCGGTAACTCCCGTCTGGAGCACTCGGGAGAGGTGCCCGCGAAGGACTTCAACCTCGGGGAGCTCCCAATCCTTTGGAAGTTCGACCCAGCTCATCTTGCTCTCAGGAGGCTGGCCCTCGAACCTCGAAAGTGAGGGCTCGAGGTTGGAGCAATAAAACCACTCTGAGTGCCACCCTTTGTTGGATGACTAGAATGGGATCTCAAGATAATTTTTGACAGCGCCGGCTCTCAACTGGAACCCAGCGCCCCCTATTGCGGCTCGCTTGTTCTTACTGGGCTAAGGCTTGACGACAAAGAGATGTTTCCAAAGGGCGAAATGCGGATCTATCCCTAGGAAGCACTCGCACAAGGTGATGAAACAAGCGACGTGCAGCATGCCATTGGGGTTGATGTTCTGCAGCTCCAGCCCATAGAAATACAGTAGACCGCTTAGAAAAAGATGGGCTAGAAGGGAGAATCCATGAAAGAAAAAAGGAGCGTGGATGATGATCTCACCCGTCTTAAGAGTGGGGAAGTCTTCTCTGTCGGCGGCACGCCACTCGATCAGCTCCTTGGGAGGCAGCACTCCCGCCTCCACCATGGCCTGCAGTTTCACCTCCGTCATCGTGGATTTCACCCATGGTGCCATCGGGTCAAGCGGGAAGCTGATGCGGAGCATCCCAAGGATAACACGTCATCAAGCTATTCAACTCCAAGTGACACGTGTATGGAGCCATATGTTGCCAAGACATGGCATGAAGAGGTGGATCTTCTCCTTTACACTTGTCCATCTAATCCTACCATGAATGGTATGCTACCTAATGCTTTGACTCTAAATATGACAAGGTACGAGGGACCGGCCAAGGTGGAAGGCAAAGGAACCAAGAGACAGACTCAGAGCACCAAGCCCAAGGTGGAGAGAGGATGGAGCAAGAGAGAGGCGCCAAGTACCAAGCCCACCACACCCGGACATTCCGGGCATCAGCCCCGGAGACTCCGGTCACCCTCTACCCGGAGTGTGCTCCCCTCGGGATGGTACCCCGGACATTCCGGGTCCAATCCCGGACACTCCCGGTACCAATTCCGAAAGCACCGAGTTCCAGCTACACACCCGGACATTCCGGGCATCAGCCCCGGAGTCTCCGGATGACCCGGAGTGTCAGCTCCAACCCTCCGGACGTACATTGATCGAGACGTCCGGACACTCCAGGAAAGGTACCCCGGAATGTCCGGGCACCATGTCCAGACATTCCGGGCAAGGTACCCCGGAATGTCCGGGCACACTGTCTGCGCACAGTAATTTGGGCCCGAGGCCCATGTAACAAATTACCTACTATCTCAAGGGTTTCGGGGTTAGGACTATAAATACCCCCACCCATACTCTAATTAGGGTTAGACCTGTTGTTAAGACTTAAGTAGAGCTTTGCTCCTAATCTAGGGTTTCATCCCTCTAGATTTGGAGTTTCACCCTAGGCCTTTCTTTCCTTTGGATTGAACGGATCGGCGTGTGCCTCCGAGTGGTAAACGTGGCATTCAATTGAGAGGTTTGTTGAATTGGTTCCTAGTCTCCAAAGGCTTTCCCATTGGGGTTTGTTGTTGGGGTGGGTTTCCAATTAGACTTGCCTAGTTATCCTTGTCCAAATCGTGAAGATCGGGAGCCCTCCGTATCAGAAGCTCTCCTTGCCGAGCGTGGACCACGGTGCTGCGTTCTCCTCCTCCTCAAACAGATCCACCTCCTCGATGATGGTGGGCATTCAGTGGCGGCGGTCCGGATCTAGGGTTTTGGATTCCCGATCTAGATGCGGCCGGCTAGGATGGGGGAGCGGATGCGTGGAGCACTACGCGGTGGCGAGATGGGCACCACGCGGCGGCGTGATGGGCGCAGGTATGACAATGGCATGGGCTTGGTGTGAGGCGGCGCTTCTAAGCTTGCGGGGTGCGGAGAAGGCGAAGAGGCTGCGGGGTGCTGAGAAGACGAAGTGTGAAATGAATTGGGGATAAAATGGTTTTTCACCGTGCCTCTCTGTCTTATAAGGGAAGACAGCCTGGGCGGCGGGATGTTTTTGCTTCCAGCGCCTGTCTGACCTAGGGTTTCAACGGTCGGCCTCTAGGGGTTAATAGCCGTTTGAATGCACCCTGAATAAAGAGCAACTGTAACGTGCCTCCAACGGGCCGTTAGTCGATTACCGAATAATTTGGGACCGAGGCGTTACAGTTCGAAGGGTTTCGATGGTTGACCTTCAGGGGTCCACAACCACTTGAATACACCCGAGTGAAGGGCAGCTGAAGTGCGCCTCTAGCAGGTCACTAGTCGGACACCGAACAACTCGGGGCCGAAGCACTACAGTCTGTGTTCGGGTTCTGACATGAATTCCGAGGGTATTTCCCTATAGGGACACTAGCTGGACCTGAGCTACTCGGGAAACCAGGTACCACTCGGGAATTCGGTCAGGATTCATGGTATGCCCCCCGCTAGGTCACTAGCCGGTCTCCATCTGCTAGAAATAACTGGATACTATCTGGACTTACCCGTTATTAGCTCACCTACCATGATATTCCTGCCCTACGGGTGAATATTACTCAGCTTATTATTTTTATTCCACAGGAGTTCTATGAGTCCCTCACAATTTCCCTGCAAGCAACAAGGAGGTGCGCTCAGGCGGATGCCACTCGGGAAACTTGCCCAATGGAGAAGGCAAAGAGCACTTTGTTCGAGCGAAGGTGCTACCAAGACAAGCTGCAGCCAGGTCGTGAAGGACTCGGGGGCTACTGACGATGAATAGCACCCGGGCATCGTCAAGGAGGACGAAGCCGGTCCTCTGGACATAGGGCGGGCCGGGCCGACTGCTCAGAGTCCGACTTCTACACGGGGGCACATCATCAACTTGGAGTACAAGACATAAACATGTACCTACCCGATATCTTGCATTCTAGTTGTAACCGATTAGGAGATCTACTTGTAAACCGATCCGGGCTCATGTAACTCTACCCCCGCCGCCTATATAAGGCAGGGCAGGGATCCCCCGATCGGTGGAGGTTCTACACATAGGCATACACATACATACCCTAGCAACCTAGAGAGCTCCTCTCGAGGTCTTGCTGCATACGGTACACAAGCAATACAATCCACTAAACACAGGACGTAGGGTATTACCTCTTTCCGAGGGCCTGAACCTGTATAAACTCTGTGTCCTGTGTGCACCTATCTAGATCTGCTATGCGTACGCTGCCCCATGTTCACTAGATTTTTGGCATCATGGGTTCCTTCTGATATGGCCACGCGGACATATTTGCGTAGTGAGAGGGAAATATTTTATTAAACCTTGTGCAACAAAATTTTCTAACCGATACAACAGTGAATATATACAACACAATCCCAGATTTTGGAAAACGTATGATTCAAATCGCTAGATTTTCGGCATCATGGCTCCTCTTGTTATGGCAACATGGAAACATTCGCACAGTGAGAGGGAAATATTTTACTCAAACTTGCGTAACAGATTTGTCAAACCAAATACAACAACTAATATTTGTTCATCCGGGCTTAATTTTTTATATTTCAGTCACCTAGGTATTTTGTTTCATGTACAACAATAATTTGTTTCATATACAATAATAATTCGTTTTCATCTGCTCCACGAGGACACCGGCGCACTTGTCATTCGCCGCGCGCTGGAGACGGGATGCCAGGGAATCCCTGGGCTCCCGGTACACCTGCAGCTGCGCTTGGCAAGGTGGGGCGGCACCAGGGACGACTCATCGAGGAAGGCAGCGACACAACACTTCCGGGTCTCCACGGTGATGGTGGCCATGGCGTGCAGTGAGAACATGATATATGGGACGTCACCGGGTGTCGGAGTATTGTTTCGGCAATACTGAATATGGGGTGGTGTGAGCACAGCAGATCCGGATGGGTGCACACGGGAGGCAGGATTTAGACAGGTTCAGGCCCTCGCGGAGAGGTAATACCCTACGTCCTGTGTTTGGTGGCTGATATAGTTTGAATCCCGAGTGCCGCAAGCCCTGGAGAATCAATCTCGAGGTTACTTGAGCTATGAAACGATGGAGATTGTCTACCACTAAAAAGCTTACCGATCGGAGGTCCCCTACCAGGCCTTATATAGGCGACCGGGATAGGGTTTACAAGCGTCCAGATCGGTTAACAGATTGATTTCCTAATTAGTTACAACAGATTCCGGGTATGCCGGGCAGGTATTAGTCCATGTCTTGCACTCCACGTTGATGAGGCGCCCCCGTGTAGAAGTCGGACTCCGAGTGGTCGGCTCGGCCCACCCTATGGCCAGAGGGCCGGATTCGTCCTCCTTAATGATACCCGGGTGCCATGTCATCATCACCAGGGATGATCATCGAGAAATGCGATGGCGTAGCGCTTCCGGGTCTCCATGGCGACGGCGGCTGGCGTGCGGCAAGAACGGGATGTGGAGAGAGGCAAAACCCTAATTAGAGTTGGGGGATTTTATAAGAAGGGGTTGACGGTTAGATGAATGGTGCGAGAATAAACGGTTAGATGTTAGAAGGATGAATTACTCCAATCAATATATAGATGTGTAGAATTTTCCAAATTATAATCTATTAATTGGATTGGCATACTGGTAACTAGATTTTCTATATCTACTTCTCCGTGGCAGCCTATAAAATAAATTTAGCGAGCGCAATTTAGCAACCACAGAGTAGCACTATTGAAATCCTCTTTTCAAGATGGGTCTCGATGCGCTAGCAATTTTTCTTTTCTGAAAAAATCAATGTTCATGAACATCCACAGGTATCTTGTTACTTTCTGTCCTTCTTTTAAGGTAAGAAAAGATGTCCCTTCTAAATGCCCAAAATGGTACTCCCTACACTCTTTTACTACGCGTACTGTATGCAGGAAACACGTGCTAGAGATAAAGAATTGTTCTACCAGTACATAAATGTTTATATTATTTTCAGTACCGATTATACTGGTAAAGCCGTATTTCCAAAACCTTGTACTCTGAACTACTATTTAAGTTGGAGCTTTGGTAATTTAACATGGTTTGAGGTACAAGACATGTCACTTCAATTTTGGATTCGATCAGATAGTCCCGATTTGATCTACAAATGACTAAACCGAAACACAGGTGCTCAAAGAGTAGTACATTTATAACTCGAAATAAACCGCTGGCGGGTACAGGTTTGGTCCCTTTTAACAAAGACTTTCCTTGGATTGCTTTGAGCTTCCGGTGATCATGCAAAAGGCGGCCAGCACTTCACTATTCAATCCGCAGAGAAACAGTGCAGAAAAAGCACATCCAAAAAAGTGCTTTAGAGAAAGCCTTGTTGTGGAGAGAAGAAAAGGGTTCCAGGCATAGCTCCAGAAGGCTATGCGTGATGCATCTTCTCTTTAGCTCCAAAAGTGGGTGAAGCATAGATTCTCTACAGCAGGCAGCACACACATGCTAGCAACTGCGATGCCCAACCTAACTTACGTACGTGCAGCTTTTGATCATTGAACTTTTCTTGTGAGACATGTACATATACTTTGATCACTGAGAAACCCTGAAAATTTTCTGGTACTCAACAAGAATTCATTCCTGCCATCTAGAATGCCAACATTAGCAAACAGGTGAATGGATGCGAGATAGTACCTCTAGTCCAAATAAGATGCCATTTATGTTGAGATTACCGGACCTATACGATAGTACAATGATGTTCTCGAACTATTTGCCCATATGATACATGGTTTCATCCTTATAACTGAATGCCCCTAGAAGTTTCACGCAATTGACAGATCATGTCGTACATTAAATACTTTTAGAAACGAGCATGTAAAATTGCTCCATCAAATCTACTACCAGGATTATGATATTTGAATATGACACTATGATCTGCTAGGAGACTGTAGTCTGCAGTCGCCTAATCGCCATACGTATAGCCTACCACAGGACTGGTGGCCGGCGCCGGGGATATAATAGTACTAGCATCAGCCATCATGCAAGAGAAAGCAGGGAATGCCTTGCTCGGGAAATCCGAGCTGACGTGTTTGTTCACTTTTGGGCGTCGACTTAAACTACTCTGCTAATAAAACTCTTGGTTACTAGAATAAAGCAAAAGAGTAAGCACGGCAGTGGCCCTTCTCTCTTTTCTTTTCTCTAGGGCCACTTCCACCGCATCCTAGCATGTGTGATTATTTTACGCGAAAGTCCATGGATTCACGTCTTCTTTAAGCTTTTGGAAACGATCTCAATGTGGGCGCATGTTTAGTCTGGGGATTGTCTACAACTGTTAAAGCTCTGTGTATTGATCATCAGAGAAGAGTGGTATTTCTTAGTTTGTGTGCATTTGTGCCCCCCAAGAGGTTCTTTCTTATAACTCCAAGCAGGCGCATATGTAAATTTGCTAATGAACTTCAAATATACTAAAAATCAAAATGCTAACAGTGAGTGTTACAAAATAGTTTTCTTTGGGGGAATTATTGTTCACACTGTAAGCGGAACCCTTACTGAAGACCTCTCTCTTCAGATAATGACTCAAGACCGTTGGAATATGTATTTGATTCCAATGTATCCCTGACTGTGTTCCAAACTCCGTTTT
Source organism: Stipa capillata (assembly GCA_019208055.1). Classification (NCBI taxonomy): domain Eukaryota; kingdom Viridiplantae; phylum Streptophyta; class Magnoliopsida; order Poales; family Poaceae; genus Stipa; species Stipa capillata. The sequence continues at coordinate 71,763 of JAGXJF010000728.1, read as the reverse complement.
GTTCTCAATCGTCTCTTTTGCCAATGCATTTTTGTGCCATTCACGTACTTTTGTCACTCCTATATTTTCCATTTCTGTGTTCTAAAGAGGTTCTAGGAACACTCTCATGTGCTTATGCGTATGCAGGAGCTTTGTGTCTATGTATCAGCATGTACTACTATCGTCTTCCAAACGTTAAACCCTGTTCCACTTTGGCTGAAACGCTGAGCCTCGATTGTCAACGCAAATATGGCTTGTTTAGTAAGCAACCAACGTATAAAAATAAGGAGTGTCTATTTCTAAGTTGACTTAGACTATTTCTAAGTCAATGATCCTAAACATTGATTCTTGATCCAATGATTAATAGAGTAGTTGCACATTTTAGAAGACATGTGTAACTTACGGTCTAGAGGTGTGCAACTGAACAATTTAGTTGCACACTTTCTATATCTAAGTTGTACTTTTTTTTTGTGCAACTGAGGTACAAAAAATATGCAACTTAGGCGACTGAGAAATAACAAATTCTCAGTCGCCTGAGAAATAGCAATTCCGTAAAAATAATTGCAAAAGGCACCTTCCATGTTTTTGATTACTTTGGGTCATAAGACAATTCCTAGACAAAAATATATTCCTTCTTTATCCCGGAAAAGAGACACGCTTTGGTGTCCAATTGTGCCATTTTCTCTATAAAATACTCCTAGTGTCCCAAAGGCTGTCGTTTTGAATGAGGGTAAAGTAAATTTTTTGAAATGTTGATTGTTAATATGGATTAGAGACTCAAAAAATTTACGCATAAGTTTGTCTTAGAAAATATTTTTAATATATAATTTTATTAGTTTGTATAAATATATTATAATATATATTAATGGTTAAATTTATATTCTGGAGACGGTATCGACGTCCAAAACAATAGCTTTTACGAAACTGAAGAAAGCTGTAGAGTAGTATAGGTAGCTTTCTGTGAAGACAAAATTGCGAATTGCTTAGGTTGGAAAAGCCAAAGCACGTTGCCCTTTTCTTGTTAATCCAAAAGCGTTAGAATTTCGCGCTTTGATTAAAATACGCGAGAGACTAATTGAGAATAGAACAATCCCAGCACTTTCGCCTCCAATTAGTTTTCACCCCTGGGCGGATTCTTGATGGATCAAATCACTCTATATGCACGACATCATGCCTGTTGCCTGAGCACGACCGGGCACATTTGGAAATTTAGGAATTTCCTTTTTGAAAATGAAGGGTGGAGAAAAGACTTCTCTCCACGCTATTAAACAAGAAGAGGAGGATTCGAACCTAGGTTAGCTAGTTCCAGGAGACTCTTCACATTTAGAAATATTAATTTGAAAAGGAACAACCTTATATAGAGCCATGAGGTGCTACTAACTTTCAAAGGAACATAAATAATTAGTAAGTCGGCAGGACAATCAATTTAACATGTGGATTTTCTTTGTTCTGTTCTTTTCTAAGGCACAAGCTCGATGCCTATTTATCTATCTATTATATTATTAAAATAATAGAAAATTAAGGCACAAGCTCGATGTCTATTTATCTATCTATTATATTATTAAAATAATAGAAAAATAAGCTATTATATTCGTCTATATAGACTAAATTTTCTACACCGTTCGATCATGATGAGTCTAGATTATAACAGTTACATGAATCAAATTATTTATATAAATTTATATACTATAAAACTCTTATTAGGTGGATAAAGAATATAACTCTATTTTTTTAAATTAAATTTAGAAATTAATTTTAAGTAATAATTAGTAGTTGGATTTATATATAAGGTGGATAAGGAATACAACTCTATTTTCCTTAATTAAATTTTGGAATTAGTTTTAACTAAAAATTAGTAGTTGGATTTATATATTAGGTGTATAAGGAATACAACTCTATTTCTTGAAATTAAATTTTGAAAATCAATATTGAATAAAAATTAATAGTTGGATTTATGTATTAGGTGGGTAAAGAATACAACTCTATTTCCCTAGTTAAATTTCAAAATTAATTTTAAATAAAAGTAGCAGTTGGATTTATATAAAACAGAAATGCGGAATAAAATTAAAATTCTATTTGATAGCACGTAATATGTAGTGATGAATAGAAAATATCAACCTAGCATGCATTAGATGACTACTTCTACGCATGAGGAAAGAGAAAGCATACATTAGATGTATCAATATGCAGGGATTTTTTGAAGTACAGGAAAAAGAGGTCGACATGAGTAGAATGGAGACGAGCGGAGGGCACTAGACAAGAAAAGCATAGCAGTCGCTGGCAGAGTTCACAATAGTTAGGAGAGATGAAGAAGAGCTACATTGAAGTAATAGAAGATTATATACATGTATATGGACTGACACCATACATGCTAATGTGCTACGTGTGCAAGCGAACATATCGTACGAACGAAGCAAAATTATGGTGTAGTAGCAACAATAAAGTTTGGAAGCAACAAATCACATCAAGTATGCAATAAATCATTTTTCAATTGTGCTAAAAGAATAATTCAATGCAAATCAACATGGATATGATGAGGAAGGATGCCAAGAGAAGAGTAGGAATTTAGCAATTTTCTATGAGTATAAACTGATAAACACGTTGTCTTTGAGATCATGAGGTAACTCATGACACGATAGCAAGTTAGCAGGGGATCACACTTCAAATGATGTTTGACAAACAAGCTTGTGACGACGGTGAAATGCGGCAAGGGGAGGGGCTGTCGGTTTTCATGGAGATATATCGGTTTGATCAAGAGGTGGTAAAAATACCACTAGGGTTTAGATTCTCGCTAAGGAGCTTACTGGCATGGTCATTAGGTCACTCTAATGCATGTGGGTCCAACGGGTGGTCCAGGTGCAAAAGCTAGCACAATGCCAGATATCAGGATGTGATAAGTTTAGTCAAAGAGTGGGTTTGATGTCACACCCTGATTTTCTTCGTCAAAGCTTTCCCGAAAATCAAAACCCTAAAGACGCGTATATGCGTATATGTGCTATTCTTGCCATGCGCTTTTGAACTTCAACTTCTTGAGCATGTCATCTCATGGGAGTACTCGAGTTACGTTGCACCATCACACAACGAACCTGGGTTACCGTCCGTCATTGCATGTGCATTCAGAAAACCCTAACCCTAATCGGACACACGCGCTATACGCACGACACCCCTAAAACCCTAACCCTAAGTGGCAACCTGCCCAAACTTGTTTCCAACTACCCAAGCATGATATCTAACCTTCCCCGTACCCTACCGCAGTCTTGCCGTCGTCCGAAACCCTAAAACCCAACCTGTCGTTTTAAACCCTAGCTAGTCCTTATTAAAGCAGAAACCCTAAATTCCATATCACATGCATTTTCTTTTACCTAAAAATCCTGGAAAAATTTCCATAAAAATCTTGAACCTCTTTTCCACCAAATTATAAAATAATATTGAGTTGTCCACTTCAAAAATTCTGGATTGCATCCAAATTGGGAATTAGGTCAAATTTGCTCCTTGAACTGCAACCCCTCCAATTCTTGCTTAGAAAATTCCAGAAAAATCCCACAATGATCCTCTCAGTACCATTGTTCCAAATATGTAAAAACCTTTTTACCTCCAGTACAAAATTTTGCTAGGACAGCCATCGAACACCTTGACTCCATTTCCTTCTCCCCATGAATTCTAGCTCAGCTCTCAACTACTCTACTCCCAACTACCTACCAGAGCATTTGCCATCACCAGGCACTTGTTCCATCAGCTGAACCCCATAGAAGACATTAGCTCCACAGCATTCCACTCTAATGTCAATCCATGCCGGCAATGGCAAGTCTTAGCCAATCCCTTCCTCTGCTCAATTCTGTGCCAGCACCACTCCTCATCCTCTCTCAGTCTCTTCTCCATCATTGACATTGCCAGGCGCCCCTCCCAGACACACTCAAGCACACGTGTGCAAGCCCATGCCGGTTGGGACAAGCACTGGCCTGCCCTGGGCGCGCCCACGGGCATGACTATGCCGCTCGGCAGTGGCAGCCCCACGTCGCCTCTGTCCCAATCGCCGGTCAGCTACACCAGTACGCCGCAGCCTCTCCCTGACCACCCCCGAGCTCTGAGCAGCGCTGACCCGGCCCCGCCTCCTCTCAACGCCGGGAACAGCAAGGATCTGCGGCCATGTCTCCTCTGCTCAGCCGACCACCTACATAAAGGCAATGCGAGAGCTCCCAAGCACCGCACCCCCACCATCTTCCTCCTCTGGAACCTCCCCATCCCACCGCATCGCCTGAGCAACCGCCAATTCCTCTCCTCCCCTCCACGACCACCACCAACCGCCGCCGTCCCCGAAGGAGATTGAGCCACTCCAGTGAAGACATCTTCTCTCCCTCTCCTTCCTTAAGCTCTCTGGAGCCTCCTCTAACCTCCCCAAAGCTTCCTCTGCAGCTGAAGCTCACCGGAGACCTCCAACCACCGTTGCCTCCGCCTGCCTTGTTCTGGACCCCGACGAATTCCCAGCTCCAGCAACCGCCCCAACCCACTAACCACCAAAACGAACTTGCCATCTCTCCCTGAAGCTAAAGGTGGCAACCGCTCCTCCTAATTCCCTCTGGATCGACCGTGATTTCTCGCCGTTGAGTTCACCGGAGCACCGCCGGAGACCAGAGCCCCTCGCCGGAACCCTTTCCCCCTCGCGCGCGAGCCCTCTGTCTCTGACGCGCGGGACCCGAGCCTCCGTTAGGAACCACGTACCGCTTCGGTACTGTGACGCTGGCAAGCGGACCCCCTCTGTCAGGTTAAGTGGAGGCGGGACCGTGCTTTGCACCGTCGACGTCACCCCCCCTGAGGCGCCTGAGCCGGCCGGTTTTCCTTTTTCCAGAACCGACTCCTCTCTGGCCCGGCCGGTTCACCTAGATCTAGCCCGGTTCTCAGCTGAAGTCCAAAACAAAAGTTTCTCCTAAATTAATTTCCCACATTTTGGTTCAAACAGAAATTAAAAAGCTCAAATTTTATTACTGATTCAGAGGATAACTCAGTTCTTTTGTTTAAATTCAAAACTTTTTTGAAATTCTTTTTAAAATTCATGATCCATTCCAGCAGTTTCAACATGTAGAGCCCTAGCATTCTCAATGGTATATATATGTTTACATGCCTACATGTTGCATGGTTCATAAGATAAAAGGCACAGCTAAAACCCTAGAAACCCTAAATACCAATTCCGATATATATACATGTTTCCTTTATAACCTCCACCCAAGCTGAACATTGTCAAATCAGTACCCCAGCGCCTATAGTAATTGACAAATCTCTGCACCCCCATTTTTATGATAAGCCTAGGGTTTCCGAGACAAGTGTATCAACATGAAACCCTACCTCACCTGGCCCTTCATAAAATATGGAAGTGGTTTCCTCCTTTTTCTATTTCGGAATATCTAGAGCATGGCATGTTTTGCATCGAGTTGCCCCTTTTGGTTCTTCATCGCATTTGAGCTCTTATTGGCATTCTTTGAAACATGTAGTTGACGGTGTGAGGTACGTGTGCCAGGAGGAACCCGAAGCATCCCCGCGTCCGGAACAGAGCCAAGAACTGCCAGGCAAGCTCTCCACCATTGATCATGTTGAAATCCCAAGTTTACAAAATATTATGTTGTTTACGAAACATGCATGCTATGTTCTATTATCATTATTTTATGTAGCATAGTTATGCCGATGTGTAGAAAACCCTAGTCCGACCCTGAATCCCTTGTAACCCTAAGGACTATGTACTCCGGAGATATTATCGGAAAACTTAGGATAGTGTATATACGTATACTCATGCTTAGCCCTGCTGTAGTGGAATTAGGGTTTTGAAAAAAGAAAAGTAGTAACACCTCATATTTCATGTGGTGAACTTTTGAGAAACGGACCGTCGTGTCCAAAGGTGTATGAAGGTAGCATAGCCATGGGTTGGTATGTTTTATCGGAAATGGTTTTGTGAAACCGAGCTGAAAATGGAGAAGATTTTGATCCGGGTCGGTAATGAAGGGTGAAAGCAGGGAGTTTGTTAAAGAGCGAGGTAAGGCCCGTCGTGGTTCTCGCTGCCCATTTACGGGAGTGGTGTGGAGTCCTTCTCGGATCACTTAAGGACCGATCTTAAGTGCCGTTTGGCCAAGTCTTACCGTACGTTGTCACAACCTGAAATTCGTCATCCTATCTTTTTAAATCTAAGACGCATATATGCGTATATGCTCCTAAGCTAAAAGCCATGCATATTTGGATTTTGAATTTATCATCGCATGTCATCCCGTGGAAGCACTCGAGCTAGGTTGTACCACCCCACAACTGATCTGAGTCAAAAACCTATCATCGCATGTGCATAACCCTAAACCCTAGGGCAGACCCGCATACACCATACATGCTCGTCGCCGCCCAAACCCTACACCCTAGGTGGCAACCGCCGATATTTGTTCCCGACTCTCCAGGGATAAACCCTAACTTTCCCCGTACCCTACCACAGTCTTGCCGTCGTCCGAAGCCCTAAAATCCAACCTGTCGTCCTAAACCCTAATTAGGTTTTCTCGCAATCAGAAAATCAAAAAGTGTTATCACATGCACTTTAACTTCTCCAAAATGCCTAGAAAAACTCCAGGAGCTTCTTGGTCTTATCTTCACCAAGCTATGAAATAAAACTTGAAGGTCCAGTTCAAAACTTTTGAATTGCATTCAAATTCAAATTTTGGTCAAATCTTCCCTTTGAACTGCAACCACTCCTTTTCTTACTCAGAAAATTCCAGAAAAATTACACTATGCTCCTCTCAATACCCTTGTTCCAATTATGAAAAACATTTATGCCTCTAGTTCAAAAATTTGCCAGGACAGCCATCGAGCACCTTGTGCAATTCTCTTTCTCCCCATGAATTCTAGCTCAGCTCCCAACCACTCTTCTCCCAACTGCCTACCAGAGCTCTTGCCATCTCCAGGCACTTGTCCATCAGCTGAATCCCACAGAATACTTTAGCTCCACAGCATTCCACTCTAATGTCCATCCATGCCGGTAATGGCAAGCCTTAACCAACCAGTTCTCTGCTTGATTCTGAGCCAACACCTCACCTCACCATCCTATCCAGTTGCATATTCATCGTTGACATTGCCAGGAGCCTCCAAGACACACTCAGGCACATGTGTGCAAGCCCATGCCGATTGGGACAGGCACTGGCCTGCCCTGAGCGCGCCCTGGCCTGCCCTGAGCCCGCCCTGGCCTGCTCTGGACGCGCCCACACGCCCGGCCATGCCACCCGGCCGTGGCAACCCTTGCCACCCGCTGTCTCAGTCGCCGGTCAACTCCTTCATGCGCCGCAGTCTCTCCCTGTCCACCCCCTAGCACTGCGCAGCGCTGACCCGGCCCCCACCCTCTCTCAACGCCGGGAACAACCAGGCCCCGCGGCCATTACTCAGCCGCCCGCTGACCCTCTACATAAGGACAGTCGAGGGCACCTCCCTCAGTACACCCAACCTCACCCTTCTTCCTTGAAGCTTTTCCACCTTCCCAAGCCAGCCCAGCCTCACACATTTTTTCCTCTGTTGATCAGAGCAGTCGCCGCCGCATCCAGGAGCAACCAAGCAATTCCAGTGGAGCTCTCCTCTTTTCTTCCCTTTAGAACTCCTCTGGATCAACTCTAAACTCCCCTTATACTTCTTTGCAGCTAGAGGTCGCCGGAGTTCCCCTGTCCACCATTACTCTGCCACCTCCGTTCTGGTCATCGACGGAACCTTGCTTCCAGGAACCGCCCAAGCCCCCAAACCACAAAAACGAGCTCCCCCGAACCTCCCGACTCCAAAGGTAACCGCCACTCTCTCTAATTCACCTATAGCGACCGCGATTGCTCATCGGAGCTTCAGCCGGAGCGCCGCCGGAGCCAAGAAATCTCTCGTCGGAACCCTTAACCATCCACTGTTGCGACCAGCCACTGACATATGGGGCCCGAGCTCTGTTTATAAACTGCGTACCGCTTCGGTACTATGACTCTGGCAGGCGAACCCATCTGTCGGGTTAAGTGAAGTGCCCCGCCAAACCCCGCCTTCGACATCACCCCCCAAATTAGATTAAACCAGCCGGTTCTCCTCTGAACCAGTTTCCCTCTCTGGTTCGGCCGGTTCACCCAGATCCGAGCCGATTCTCTAAAAACCTCCAAAAGCAAAGTTGTTCCAAATTCAATTTCCCACATTTTTGATATAGACCACTTTTCAAAAATCCAAGCATTTCTCTCTGTACAATCCATAGTTTAGTATCCAATTCAAATTCAAATAGTTTTTAAATTCCTTTCTGAAATGTGTTCAGCTTTAGAGCATTCCAGCATGTTAATCGCTAGTATTTTAGAACTTTACTCCAAGTCTCATGCATATACTCATGATGCAGCATCCGAAAAAAAAATTAGGGCACACGTTAAACCCTAGAAACCCTAACGCCGATTTCATGCATGTGCATTTATATTTTTCTTAGTATCATCCCCATCATGTTGAACCTTCCCAAAGCTATAGGATCTAGAACCCATGCATGAGTAAGTAATCCCACACATGTTGCATGGTTTGGACAATAAAAGGGAACGCCGATACAGCTCAAAACCCTAACCATCATAACCCTAGGTTGCATGCATATTTCATGTGGTAAGTAATATCCAATCACGATCATTCTTCCGACCAAAAACCCTGTGACCAGCATGCATGCATGCTGACCTTTGTTAATTATTTCTTGTGATGCTGGGTTCTTATTCAAAGTGTTTTCCGAACGTGTAGTTGACGGAGTGAGGTACGTCCGCCAGGAAGAACCCGAAGCATCCCCGCGTCCGGAACCGAGCCAAGAACTGCCAGGCAAGCTCTCCGCCCTTGATCATGTTGTAACCCAGGTTTACGAAATGTTATTTTAATTTCGAAACATGCATGCTATGTTCTATTACCGTTATTTTATGTAGCATAGTTATACCGATGAGTAGAAAACCCTAGTCCGACCCTGAAACCCTTGTAGCCCTAAGAACTATGTATTCCGGAAGTCTTATCGGAAAACTTAGGGTAGCGTATATGCTTATGCTCATGCTTAGCCCTGCCGTAGTGAAATTAGGGTTTTAGCAAAAAGAAAAATAGCAACACCCCATATTTTATGTGGTGAACTTTTGAGAAACGGGACCGTCGTGTCCAGAGGTGTACGAAGGTAGCATAGCCATGGGATGGTATGTTTTACCGGAAATGGTTTTGTGAAACCGAGCTGAAAAGGGAGAAGTTTTTGATCCGGGTCGGTAATGAAGGGTGAATGTAGGGAGTTTGTTAAAGAGCGAGGTAAGGCCCGTCGTGGTTCTCGCTGCCCGTTTACGGAAGTGGTGTGGAGTCCTTCTCGGATCACCTAAGGACCGATCTTAAGTGCCGTTTGGCCAAGTCTTACCGTACGGCCACATGTCCTTTGTGGGAAGGACTTGACATAGTAACCGGCCTGAACTAGCATGAACCCGTGGGCAGTTAGTAGAGTGCAGATGGGGTGGTGTAACCCCGTAGAGAACAAATATAGCAGTTTAGCGAGGCATTGTTCGCCACAAAGTTGGATCACCAACCTCCTTGTAGCGATGTTACTGACTCAAGGTAGGATTGGGACATGTCCTTCGGACGGGTTCATGGCTGGGTTCACACTGGCGAAGAGTCTCGTTGTACTAGCTCTGGTAGTATGCAGTGCACGGTATGCCCAGGGTGACCTACATCGTGTGGGTAAAGCCGTACCACCTCTACAGAGGGTTAGAACTATTCGAATAGCCGCGTCCGCGGTCATGGACGAACTTGGTTAGGCCACACTAAAGTAGACTGGCTTTCAAAGTCCAAAAAGGTTTTCGGGTTATGGTTAAGGACGCGATCCGTCGTGTTCGCAGGGCAGCATGCCAAGTTCCCGTTGTAGCGGGAAGAGTGAAGAAGGGTTCCCCGTGGACTCGGGCAAACCCTAGAATCCCCGTAAGTACGAGGTGAGTTTGTGTCTCCCTGAGGAACCGGGTGATTGTCGTTGGTACCCCGTAAGTACGAGGTGAGCTTGTGTCTCCCTGAGGAACCGGGCGAGTATCATGCTTTGCCGTCGTAGCGGAAAGCACTGAGATAAACTCCCCGCTGAGTCGGGTTGAGTGAATCAAGCAGGTACCTCATCTCGCTGCGTCGAGATGTTTTCTTAAATCGCTTTTACATCTATTTAATTATTGCAAATGCAAACTTACTTTCTCGCACAACATGAAACTTAGGATAGAGCCAAGTTCTTGTTTAATTCCGAGCATGCTCATATCCATAATAATCTCCCTGGCGGAGCGCTTGCGAGTACATTCAATGTACTCACCTGGCTTGTTATGTGGCCAGACGAAGAGGAGGATTACCAGTCGGGTGATAGCGACAGCGACTTCGAGGCGTAGGGTTTCTTCCCCAGTCTGTTGCCTGTGGTTCGGCATACCGATGGGCTATCTACCATGTTTTATTCCGCTGCTGTTTAATTCGGCCAATAGGCCCGGCTTGTATAAGTAAAAGACCCTGTATGGCTGATTATTGTAATGAACGATGTATGGCTTGGTTATGTTATCAAGTACTTATGTGTATCGACTATTGATCCAGGGATCGATGCAGTGAACACAAGGGTTTATCCGGCCTTAAAAACCGGGTACACCACATGCGTCCACATGTCCTTTGTGGGAAGGACTTGACATAGTACCCGGCCTGAACTAGCATGAACCCGTGGACAGTTAGTAGAGTGCAGATGGGATAGTTTAACCCCTATAGAGAACAAATACAGCAGTTTAGCGAGGCATTGTTCGCCACAAAGTTGGAACACCAACCTCCTTGTAGCGATGATACTGACTCAAGTTAGGTTTGGGACATGTCCTTCGGATGGGTTCATGGCTGGGTTCACACCGGCGAAGAGTCTCGTTGTACTAGCTCTGGTAGTATGCAGTGCACGGTATGCCCAGGGTGACCTACATCGTGTGGGTAAAGCCGTACCACCTCTGCTAAGGGTTAAAACTATTCGAATAGCCGTGTCCGCAGTCATGGATGAACTTGGTTAGGCCACACTAAAGTAGACTGGCTTTCACAAGTCCAAAATGGATTATGGGTTATGGGCCTAAGGACGCGATCCGCCGTGTTCGCAGGACAGCATGCCAAGTTCCCGTTGTAGCGGGAAGAGTGAAGAAAGAGTTTCCCGTGGACTCGGGCAAACCCTAGGATCCCCGTAAGTACGAGGTGAGCTGTGTCTCCCTGAGGAACCGGGTGATTGTCGTTGGTATCCTCGTAAGTACGAGGTGAGCGGTGTCTCCCTGAGGAACCGGGTGATTGCCGTGTTTTCATTGGTATCCCCGTAAGTACGAGGTGAGCTGTGTCTCCCTGAGGAACCGGGTGATTGTCGTTGGTATCCTCGTAAGTACGAGGTGAGCGGTGTCTCCCTGAGGAACCGGGTGATTGCCGTGTTTTCATTGGTATCCCCGTAAGTACGAGGTGAGCTGTGTCTCCCTGAGGGACCGGGTGAATACCAGGCTTTGCCGTTGTAGCGGAAAGCACAGAGATGAACTCCCCGCTGAGCTGGGTAGAGTAAATCAAGTAGGTACCTCATCTTGCTGCGTCGAGATGTTTTGTTAAATTTGCTTTTACATCTATTTATTTATTGCAAATGCAAACTTACTTTCTCGCACAACATGAAATTTAGGGTAGAGCCAATTTCTTGATTACTTCCGTGCATGCTCATATCCGTGATAAACTCCCTGGCGGAGCGCTTGCGAGTACATTCAATGTACTCACCTGGCTTGTTATGTGGCCAGACGAAGAGGAGGAATACCAGTCTGGTGATAGCGACAGCGACTTCGAGGCGTAGGGTTTCTCCCCCAGTCAGTTGCTTGTGGTTCGGCATACCGATGGGCTATCTACCGTGTTTTATTCCGCTGCTGTTTAATTCGGCCAATAGGCCCGGCTTGTATAAATAAAAGACCAAGTAGGGCTGAATATTGTAATGAACGATGTATTACATGGCTATGTTATCAAGTACTTGTGTGTATCGACTATTGATCCAGGGATCGATACAGTAAACACAAGGGTTTATCCGGCCTCAAAACCGGGTACGCCACACTTGATGATGACGAGAATGTCTACTTCGCCGTGTCCAGCGATGAGATGGGCAGGCAGCAGATACAAATAATGTAAGAGGAGGATGCGTTGAAGCATTTGGAGGCACGAAATTGCATTCATTGGATAATGCAACTGCAATACAACTAGCAATGAGGTGGGTAGAGGAAAAGAAATAAAAGGTTTATGTACAAGCCATCAAGTGTTTAGAACTAACTTTTAGTGAAAAATTCCTCAAAAAATTATTGATGAAAGATATGCACCGAGGGATGAGGAGTGGAAGCGAAAGCTCGAGATTAGCACGGAAGTCTATGGTTTTACATGTCAAGGTTTGGACCTCAATACCGTTGGTTTTTAGTCTTGCCTACCAAGATCCTCGCTTTGCTTTCTAATTGTTTATCAATATTAAACAATTGAAGATAAATATAAAAAGAAAGAGACAAGATCACATATGAATAAATAAGATTTGCTATTGAAATAGTACTATTAACTAAAAGTTAACAACGTAATATACTTAATAAAAATATTTCTACCAAATTTCAATAGTGTTTCCTTAAACCATACTTTTGGCTATTATTTTTTATATTTTAAATGATATATCAAAACTAATATAGTGATGAATGAGAACGAATAAAGTTGACAGGACGAAATAAATATTAACAAAGAAAACAATAACAATAATACGTAGTAAACCTAGCCGTGCAAACGTGTGAACCACACCATTAATTCAGTTATAACGGAGCATTGAACATCACATATTCTGAGTTCACTGTTCTGAGGCTGTCAAGTAGGTACAATCAGAGAGAGAGAGAGAGAGAGAAGCCAGGGTTCAATGGTCAGTTTAGAGCTGATTGATGTGCGATGTGATGCTTATTCTTAAAGTTGTCGTGAAGAAGCAGTTATAAAATCTAGCACTTTGTCTTTTAGATCGAGTTAAATTCGATACAACTATTTATCTGGTGACCGGTGGTTGTTCATCTCACATCTCTACTCGTTTTTATGTTAACCGGAACACAATAACATCTCTGTTTTCAGCTTATTAGGGGGAAAAGCTCAAAATAAAATATATCTGTAGTCGGTTTCGCAAAAATAGACTATCATTATTCATGGGAATAACAAACATAGCCAAAGCATGGAGTTCTACTTTGGAAGAATAAGCTTTTCTGTTTTTTCTTTTTTTCTTTCATGAGGGCGAGGAGAAAGAGGAGCTCGAGAGAACATTAATGTCTCAATAGCACAATGTCTCTGTAAAGGGCTTTTGCCTTTTGATCACTGGGAAGCTTAAAACCGGCATCCCTGGTGCCGAACTCAAATCCACGAACCAGTACGGGCTTCTCGCGCTCTTTCCCATTTGGAGGGTCAGTGCAAGGCTGTAGCTCGTGGTAGTACTTTTGTGGCAAGAGAACGTGGGTGCATCACCCACAATAAATGTATATACGATCTCTTCGAGAATTGACGAGGCGAGCCCGGTCCGGCCGGACCGGACCCTGGCCTTCCTCGCTCCTCGCCGTGCCGCGCGTGCCTGTGAGTCTGCCAGTCGCAGAGACCACAGTGAAATGGGGAGGGGAGGGGAGCGCATGGTCAAACAACGATCTGGCCTCTTCTTCGGCAACTGCTAGTGGCAGCCAGGCACCAACCACCTCATCCTGCCGCCGTGACACGGCCATCAATTTGGGGGCGCCCCACGGCGCGAGGCCTGCCTGAGCAGGGAAAACTCGGTCGGTGGCACGTCGTTCATGAGAATGAACGGTACTCTTCGTTGGGTGACGTGGTGAGAGTTTGCTCCTCGGCCCGTTGAATCAAGAACGATCGATTCTCCAGTTCTCCTTGTCGTCGATCTCTGGTTTCGCTACCGGTTGAGAAATGGTCCCCGTCTTCAGGACATGATGAGTTCCGTCGTGCCTGGAGATGGAGCTAGCAGGCTAGCAGCAAACATCTATGCCTGTATCTGCCCACTACACCTTGATCCGAAACCAAAAGAGCGGTCTTTCGTCTTAAAAAGAAATGACGGTCTTTCTTTTTTGGAGTGTAGCTTTATTAAATCAAACAACGGTCTTCTAAAAAAATCAAAAAGAAAATGGGGGACATGGGTATTGTGATGGCAACTACGGGATTCCGGGACCCCGGAATGCTGTGACCTGCGACAACGGCCCATGGGGCCAGAATGAATAAATTCGCGGAAATATGGGAGAACTACAGGGATATTAGTATCTTGAAGTCCTAGTACAAAAATAAAGACGAGAGTTTTGCACTGATCCACGGATTTACTCCTATGAACGGAGACGGTAAAGTACGGTAACGAAGCATATTTGCATCGGCCGTGCAGAAAAATTTGGGTAACTAGTAACAAGTAACGTTGGTCCAGCACGAGCACCCCACCTGCTCGCGAGCTAGAGATGGGAACGAGGGAGGGAGCGAGCGAGCCTGCAACGAGCAGCCTGGATCGGCGGTGCGCAGTTAGCAGGTGCAGACTTGCACTTGCCACCCGTGCGCGAAGGGAGGGCGAGTGCGGCACACTTGTTCCCGCACGAAGCGCGTGTGCAGCAGCGTTCTCATCGGGCAGCCGGCATGACACTACCGTGTAGTCACCGAGGTCACTTCCAAGTCCCCCACCGAGTGCTCCCCAGGGTTCATCAGCTCGTCTCCCGTTGGGTCGAGCACGGTGGCGACCGGCCGAGGAGATGCTGGCCCCTTTCTTTTGGGCTTGTGGACTAGCTTATGACCAAAAGAAGCCATAAACCCAAAAGAAAGAGATCAAGTTGGAATAAGCTCTCCGAATTTCTATTGGTGGAGGGAAGCTAGTGTTGAGCAGCTTCCCGAGCACACCCGCCCTCACCCCCGCGTCCAACACCCTGTCCCGAGCACACCCGCCCTCACCCCCGCGCCCCACACCCCCGCCGCCGGCACTCCGCTCCCCGTCCTCTTCCTCCCCTACCCCGGCCACCGGCGCTCCGCTCCCCCTTCCTCTTCCTCCCCTACCCCGGCACCGAGCTCCACCGGCCCGAGCCCCCTCGTCCTCCCCAGACCTTCTCTTCCCCAACCCGCCACCGAGATCTACCGCCCGCCCTCCTATCCTCCTCGGCCGGCAACGCCGCCCCCTCCCCAGCCGGTCCCGAGCTCGCCCGCCAGCCCGAGCTAGCGCGTCGGCCCAGCCCAGATTTGGCTGCCCGTCCGCCGCCCATTCCTCGCTATGGCGTCGCCGACTCAACCTCTCGCCGCCAGACCCCAGGAGTAGGGAGTCGTCGCCGCCTCAACGCCCTGGGAGCCCGCCGCCACCGAGCCCAGATCGAAGCGCCAGACCCGCTCCCGTGCCCTCCTGGTACCCCTGACCTCCTCCGTCCCGAGCTCGACCCGGATCCACCGGCCCCGAGCTCCCCCGTTCCTGATCCGGCGACCCAGAGCTCTGCCCGAGCTCGCCGGGCATCCACGGCTGCTCTCATCCTTGAGGTCGCTGGCCTACCACCAACCACCCCGAAGCTCGTATGAAATAAGCCGAAAAGAAGGGAGTAGAGCTTCCTCCCACCGAAGCTTCCCCGGACAGCTAAGCTCAAGCCCATTTTTGCATAAGCCTAAGCCCAAAAGAAGGGGGCCGCTGATTGTGAGGAAACACTCGAAACACTCGGATGAGCACAGATGAGTTGGATGCGGTAACATAACGCGCCAAACAGGTAATCTATACCACCTTATAATGTTTGAGTGGTGGTGTCACACTTTTGATTACCCTTTTTACCCCTCTAACAACTCTCTAACAAACTAATCTATATCTACAACTAACTCATCAACAACCCTCTAACAAATATCTAATCTTCCCCTATTATCTCTCCTAATCTTCCTCGATCAAAACAAGAAATAACAACATGTGCGTAAATTTTTTTATATGTGTGTATGTGTGTTGTACGAGCATTCTACTATTAAATCGTTGTAAGACAAAATAATATATTTTGTTATAGACTTATGGTTTTAGTCAGAACATAAGATGTTGTTATACTATTTGAGGTTCCGTTGCAACGCACGGGCATCTTGCTAGTATCCATGAATGATAACCAATCTTGTTATACGGATTGACCTCCCATCATCTGGATAACTCGTTCAGATCATAAGAAGACAGTGCACCAAAAGCGTCGTCATACCGCCCCTACTATAAACACACCAACTCACATAATAAGTTTTCCTAATAATAGTAGTACGTTCTTTCTTGTACTTCAGCCGGTGTTCTGCATACCAGCAGCGATGCCCTTCATGGTTAGGATGAGAGTGTCCTCGAGCCCTGGGGCGTACTCGCTTGTCGTGTTGAGCTTCACAAGCTCCGCGGCTGACTTCCCGGAGTCCATTATCTCCTTGGACAGATGAGGTCCCGGGCTTACATGGAAGCTAGGTTCCCTGATACGCTTCAGTGTGTAAGCTTGGCAGACATTCAGCGCTGTAATGTAAGAATCGCGGAGGCGCAGTCTTTGCCTCAAGTAAGGATCGCCCTCCAGGAGGTCCTTGTGGCCGGCAACCTAAATTTTGCAATCACATCGTAGTGAGGGAGACGATATAGTCAGATCCTATGATCAAGTATCATTTTGTATAACATTTCTAAAGGTTACATGGGGAAGCTAGATAGAAAATCACCTAATCATTTCATTTAGTCATATAAATGCACGATATGCAAATTTGGTAAATGTCCATGGTTAGAGGCATCAAAAAATCAACATGCAAATCTAATACCCTGTAATAAATGCATAAAGGTCTTAGAGAATCACCTGCAGAAGAAGTTGCTTTGTTTCTTCGTAGTTTGCTCTAAGATGCTCACCAAATGACCACAAATCTTCAGAAACTAGCAACTTGTCATACAGAGCTGCTATACCAGGATCACCCTTGGCAAACACCATCTCAACCAAGTCTATTGTAACCCTGAAGAAAGGCCACTCGTTGTACATCTCCTGAAGGGTTTGAAGATTTCGTATATCCTTCTGCAAGACATGCTTGAATGCCGCACCAAAACCAAGCCACACTGGTAGGTGGAATCGGGTCTGAGTCCAAGCAAATATCCAAGGAATTGCACGCAGTGATTCAATGCCTCCACTTGGTTTTCGTTTTGATGGCCTACTTCCAATATTCATCCTACCATATTCCAACTCCGGTGTTGCCTATTTGACAGAGAAATTGCAAAATCAGGATTTCTTATGCAGACCACTAGAAGAGTAATCAGCAAAAGAAGTTTGAAGGGCTAATACACTTAAATTTTGTAGCAAAAGATGGCAATACAAGACAGTATATATATGTTCAAAGAAATGGCATTACAGCTTTACTTTCATAACTAGCTAGCCGAGTTCCCACTTTGCAATAACAAGTGAGAATTTGTGCGCTGAAGGCCTGAAGCTATGATACTTTATTAAAGAAAGATATATTGTAGAACAATGCGAAAAAATAAATACATGAAGGCATTAAAAAAGGAGCACAAATAAGAGTGAATACTTACAAGACGGAAATATTCAACAAATCGTGGTTTTTGGAAGACAATGGATCGGTATTCTTCTGTGGCAACAACAGCCATTTCATCCATCAAAGCACGCCATTCTGGTTTTGGTGATATTGGTGGATGCATACCATGTTCAAGAGTAGCAGCTGTAAAACGTTGAAGTGTTCTAAAGCACAAATGCTCCTCTCCAAAGGATTGCTCAATGACTTCACCTTGAACAGTTACCCGAAGTGATCCATGGATAGTCTCTGGAGGTTGCGACAGTATAGCAAGATGGGTAGGACCCCCACCTCTTCCAACAGTTCCCCCTCGTCCATGAAACATAGTCAACTTAACCCCAAACAACTTAGCAACTTTAATAAGATCCTCTTGAGCTTTGTAGAGTTGCCACGCAGCAGAGAAACGACCAGCATCCTTCCCAGAATCTGAATACCCAATCATTACTTCCTGCTTTCCATTGATCCTGTTTCTGTACCACTCAACAGAGAAAAGCTGGGCTAGAGCTGCTGGTGCTGCTTCAAGATCTGCTAGTTTTTCAAACAGTGGCACAACTCTCAGTGGCTTCTTCACATGACATTCACGCTGCAAAAGCTCGACTGCTAGAACATCTGAAGGAGCTGTTGCCATGGATATCACATATGCACCAAAGCTATCAGAGGGAAGTTCAGCTAACACATGAAACGTTTCTAAAACCTCAGCGATTTCATCAGTCTTGGGAAGGGCAGGACCAAATAACGGCCTCTTTCCATTGAGTTCAGAGAGTAGCCATTCTTGGCGTTTCTCCTCTGGCCATTCATGATATGATCCAACTCCTAGGTATTTAGTTATGGCATCCATAACATCAGTATGTCGGTCAGATTCTTGCCTGATATCAAGTCTAACAAGGGATAGTCCAAACGTAGACACTTGCCGCAAAAAGTCAAGAAGACTGCCATCTGCAATAGTGTGATCACCACAGGCACAGAGGGATCTGTAACACAGCTCAAGAGGCTCCAAGAACTGGAAGAGAAGAAAATAAAATAAAAATGGCCAAATGTAAGATATCTGAAACAACTACGGTATTACATATCATGGAGAAGTTTGACTTGCAACAAATTTAATATCCTATCTACATTCAGTGTTGAAAGTACAAGATAGTAAGAAAATTTATGTATTTTAGCCTGGCATATTAAAAGAACTCTGCACTTTACTTTTCGATACCTGCTCAACATCAGTGAAGATTGCTTCGTCAGGAATTTCAGAAAAACCACTGGCTAACAAATGGCGTGACCGCTCACGTGTATTATACAATTTATCTCGGACATCACTCAGTATTACACGATAGGGTTCGCTTGGAGGAACTTGTTTCCAGAACTCTGCATTCAAGAGAAGCATATTAGCACGCATCTGGCTTCACCTAATTCATCGAAGTCGTAGAAAAGGCAAGGAAAACAACACGATAAAACTAATATAGAAATGGTTGGGACCAATCTTTATGTAGTAGGCTCCAAATAAGTTCCACCTTAACTGATGAAGGCAAAAACAAGAACTCCCATATTAGTCGAGTATATGAATCATATTTTCATGGTTTTTGTTCCTATCTAGGTCCAGATTTAAATGCTGTAAAAATTTATATTCCTAATTATCTGAGGATCCACACTGATAATTAACGCTAACATACATAAAAATATGTTATTCTGTTGTGCACAGGTTAATAACTAATTTTTTATCAAATATTTGGCAATGCCTGATAATCAAGACTGCTTATAATAGAATAGGCAAAGGACGCGCATTTTTTTTTGTCATGGTGCCATATGTACCTATATAGTGTTTTGTCGTGTCTTTCTTTGAGGAGCGGTGTAACTGATCAGCTTTTACACGTAGTTCATCACTGCAGCGCCACATAGATAACTGCAGATAATCAAAATCTTGTGAGACACTAACACATCAATCCAGTGTTCCTTTAAATAGCAGATCCTTTTCTTTTTACCTCAAACATCAGATCCTCTATCTGCGCATAGTACAAGTTAGCAGCCATCATTCTAGCTAACAGGCATACATCCCTTGTAACCTCTGGTGTGACTCTTGGATTCCCTGCCATCCACATCAATGTTAGAACCATATTCACAAATTTTATGTTGCAAACAGGACATGAGATGTCGTATACCATCACGATCTCCACCCATCCAAGAAGAGAACTGAATAAGAGGGGCATTATAAGGTACTCGCTCATTTATGCCAATGTTCTTAAGAGCAGTATCAACCCTCCGTAAGAACTTGGGTACACCCTTCCATATTGTCTCATGAAAATAACTCATTCCAGCACGCATTTCATCCTGTGGAGTAGGAGGTGCCCGCCGGATTTCATCAGTTCTAAAGGCAGCTTGAATCTGCAGATAAGAAATGATATATGAAATCAGAATCATTTACACATAATTTTTATTGAGGATGAAATTCTTAGTGATCAGTAAATAATCACGTAGAGTAGAGATGTATTACAACACTCCTATCCAAGTTCCTAAAATGAGAAAATTACCTCTCTTTGAAGAGCCTCATCAAGTTCCTGCTTCTCATCTGAAGTTATGTCTTTTGCATAAAGTTGTGTTAAACAGTTCCTTATCCTGCACATAGAAAGTGTAATCTTATACTTCCTTCAGTATTTATAAGAGCACCCCATCAAACCCAACAAATTTTGATCTATAAAAACATACATATTAGTATATTACATTTCATTGGCACAACGCGCACATATTATATTGAACACAATGCAGATTGAGGTGAAGCAACGTTTTAATTTTAATTTCACAAATGCCATCTTATTATCTCTCAAGAATTGTCAAATTTTGAAAACTAACCTGCCATGCTTTTGGAGCAGTGACCTCCTGACTGACTGAGTTGGATGTGCTGTCAGTACCAAGTCAACTGTTTGATTCTTGAGAGCATCAAATACCTCCAGAGGGGACTTCTTTAGCTGACCAACAAGCCTTTTTAGGGTCTCCTCGATATCTGATTCAGTTGTTGCAGAATTTTCATCAGCAAAATCACCCTTCTTCAGTTTTATCCTCCTGCGGTACGCAATCTGGACCTCCTCAGCTAAGTTTGCTAGGATAAGCATGTGCAATAATGACTTGGTTATCACGATGGAGTCTCCAGGATCCAAGCGGGCCAACAGATTCCCAATCTCATCTAGCTGTTTAGGGTCAAGCTTACTTTCGTACTCAGCAGCTAACTCATAGCATTCTTGAACCTACAATATACCAATATAAGTGCAATTTTTTAATCTCATTTTAGATGTTTTAAGTAAAAGAAACTTCATAGCATTCCAGAAATTTATACTGTTACCAGCTATGGACTAAATTGAAGAACAAACTGTGAGTTATGCTTGTATAGGAATAGACAAATGAAGACACCAAACTAGCAGGCAAACTAGACATGAATATTACAAACAAGAAAAAAAAGAGTAAGAAATGCAGACAGGCAGACACAGTAGACTCTAAATGTACACTGAGCTCCTACTAATAGCAATAAAATGATCAACAGCCATCCACAACAAAATGATCAACAGAAATCAAACCATCCATCAATCTTTAAGCATGATATCAGATAGCTAAGAGATGTCCACAATACTCGATTTGAAAACAAAAAATATTACTGTCAGGTTACAGGCCTATAGCACTGCTGCCTGACTGGGCAGTGATCCCTGCTGGTACAATAATGTACAGCATACATAGACAAACTGCAGGCAGAAGTTTGGAATAATGTCCATTATTAGAAGAATGCAACACACAGAATCCACAAACTACCTCATATCAGTGACAAAAAAAAGGGTACTACCTCTGTGCTCTTTTAGTAGTCGTTCTGGACATGGACATAGTCTCCAATAAACCAATACATACCTCTGACCATTACCTTTTGTAATTACATGTCAATAAAAATATTAAAAATATAATGAGATGTAAATATTTTTTATGACAAATCTAGCTGTATTTGCACATGAAAACTCCAAATATTTTATGTATATAGCAGTCAAAGATTTAAAAGGTTGACTGCATGTATTCTAAAACAACATCCAAAAAACCACGATTTTATAGTTCATACCTACAATAAAGGGCATATTTCTACAAATATGCTGCAGCAACAGCACAACTGATCCACATGTCTTGCCAAATCCAGTACTTTTGAACATCATGGTATTCTAGTCCCTAAACGGCCAAAACATAAATTGAATAAAGAGATTAGTAGTCCACGAATGTGGCACTGGATAACAGAAGGGCAATGCCCTAGCACCATAGCCTGTTAGAACATGTGAAGAACAGGATTAATGAAACCCACGAAGCCCAAAATACTATCATTGATTTGTCTAATTGCGCAAACCGTGCATGCAGCACACATAAACCGATGTAAAGCACGCGCGGCCAGGCCATGGAGCAATCGAGAGAGTATTACCGTCTCCCTGATGTCCTCCCCCTGCAGATCCTGGAGGATGTCGAGGAAGCGGTCGAGGAGGAGCGCGTCGTACTCCACCAGCTTGTCGTCCTCCGAGAGCTTCTTGGGCGCCAGCAGCCGCAGCTGCGCGTCGATGGACGTCGCCTTATCCACCGCATTGCGCGCCATTTTCCCCCCACCAAAACCCTCCTTCCCCTTCTCGCCCCCCTGCAAACATCAACCACAGATCAAAACCCAAACCCACGAACCAGCAGCACACCGATCTCGCCTCCAATCCGACGAGCCCTTGCAGCGGCAAGATGATCCAAACGGCAAGTGCAGTAAATCCTAGCGCCACCATCTAGCCCTAACCACGCAGATTTCAAGAAAAGGACGGGCCTTTTTTCCCAGATACATCAATCAATTTCCGATCAAAACCCACAGAAGATTTCCCTACCCAATGCATCTACATACTCCACCAAGGACGTACAGATTCCTACGAAAAAATCCGAGAACCCCCAAACCACATCGAAACGGAGAGGAAAAGGAAAGGCACCTCTCCTGGAACAAGTGTCCTTTTCTGATCAACCTGACGAAAAGCTCTGCTTAATTCTCGAGGGGGGCTTCTCCTTGATGGGGAGTGTCTTGCGTGGTTGGGTATTTATAGGGCGCAACTTGTCGCCTATGCAGGCTGATCTTGACGCTTGTCCGCCGATGCGGCCCGACGGTTCCAGCCCAGCCGGTGTGAAAATTTTGGCTATTTATTAGCCTCAAGTGAATGTTAGTGGTAAAGATAGTTCACTTCGTAACACATCTACAGATTTGTTCCTGCGATGGTTAGATCCTGTTATATTATGGAAGCGTGACGGCCATTAGTCATACCTCTCACTTGTGACAGAACGTGAGTCTGCAAGTTCAGCTGTTACAGAACACTTGTCATGTCTTGGTGCCATGATAAAGTATTGTCATGGCTCCACGGCAGCTATCATACAGCCAAGACACGATAGGACGCTGTTGCGGCACCAAGGCGCGATAGGTGCTCTATCGTAGCTGAGCTCGTGGGCTCACATCCTGTCTCAGGTTGAAGACGCAATTGGTGATCGTTGTGCTCCCACAGCATGACAGGTGCCACGTAGCACCTGTCTAGATTGTCGTAGAGACAAATCTGTAAGTGGGTTTCAGAATGGGCTAAAATAGCCAAAGATAGTATAGACGTGCCAGACACCTATAACATTGTATATTATTTTGATGATATGTCATTATCACCATTGTCTTTTTTTTCTACCCTGTCTAACCTAAGACAATCATTTTATCGTCCACCTAAAGCTACAGTGAACCTAATAGCTGTTCAGTAGCCAACTTTGATGAGTCTGATCTGAAGACTATCGAAGGAGTAGTAGATCATGGTACGTACATCATATTAAAAAAAAAGTAAATGAGACACAATGTATAGAGTGATGCTTCAGTCTTTACTAATTTTTCTCAATTTATATTTAAGGTAGACCATTGGCTCCTATTTATAGACTACTTTCCTTCCAATTTTTTTAGATTATTGGATAACTGCCCAAAAAGTAACGTAGTGAAAGAACCCGCCCCTAGGAAGGGAGGCACCTATCTCCTAAGTGGGCCCCACAGCTTTCCAACAATAACTAGACGACTAACTCATTGCCCGGTGTTGCCGAAGATACAATTGCTTTTCATTTTTCTCCCATTGCTAGAGTGTCCGCTGGTTACTAACTAATACTTCACCAGTTACCAAATATACACATCGTGGAATACAAAACGGCTATATGCTTCAAATGATAATTGGAGGAGCAGCTATAAATTACAAGAATTTAGGTCATCATTAAATAAAGAGAACATATCCGATGTTACCATATCTCGACGTTATATCTAATAATCCGTTTCCATTTGCTACTAATCTAAACAAGTCAAGCATGGCATATTTATCCTCTAAAGAGGGGAAAGGAATGCTTCATCCCCTAAGAAATATTTGCTTTCAGGGCGGAGGGAACGCGATAGATTATGATGCAGGTACTCTCTCTATTCCAGAATATAAGGCATATTTTATTTGGTTAAGACAAGATTTTGACTAAGAATTACTCTATTAATATGTGGTTTATATGATATAAAATTAATATCATTAGATTCATATTTAAAAGTACTTTCTTATGATTGTAACTTTGTATCATATAAACCACATATTAATAAAGTAATTGTTGGTCAAAGTCTTGTCTTAACTAAACAAAATACGCTTTATATTTTAGAACAGAGGGAGTATTAAAATTTGTTTATCGTTTGGCACCCCTGCTAATTCACTCATGTGATTAACTACCATTTTGAGTAAAATTAAAAAGCATAGATGTTCCTTAATTCATATACATGAGGCCATGTTATTTATCACCCACAATTTAGTGTTTAGGAAACATTGCGCGCTATTGCTATTTAGGGTTTATTAAGCACTTCAAATTGCGCCAAACTTCACCAGGATTACCATGATACGTATTTTATTGATTTACTAAGCTCCAACTATACCAAAATATAATTTCTATCTTTTTAGGAAACATTTTTCCCTCAACATCTCCGATTGTCTATTGTGATAGGATTGCAGAAGTGCATTTATCTATCCTCTCGCCTCCAATTATGACAAAGCCCTGACCTCTCTTCTGTTTTCGTTTGACGAAAAACAGTAAGAGAAGCCCCTGCGATGACCTTGTTTCTATTTGCGTCAAACAATAATGCAGTCGGCTTTGCTAACTTGTAGGCACCTAGTTTTTTTCTCGTCTATCATTCACCTAAAGTTGCAGACTTTTAAGTCCAAAATTACGTTTCGTAGTTCTATCCTTTTCTAGGTCAGAATAATTGTTTTGTTTTAATCACTGTGCCGTGGGTGAGGGGGGGGAGGTTGAGGGAAAGTGAGGAGTACAAGAAGTGAGTGGAGTGATTAGGGGCCTCTTCTTTTAGGCTTATTGTGCAGCTTATGGCTCAAATAAGCTAGAAGCCAAAAAGAAGTGCTAACTGGTAGAAATAAGCACCTCAAAAATCCATTGGTAGCTAGAAGCTGGTCCCTTGAAGCTTCCCGAGCTTATACTTGAACGAGAAATGAAATTGCCCCCGAAGTTGTGCAGCTAATTACGGAAAACTGCCACTCTACCCTCACGTATCCATCTCTCTCTCGAGCGCCTCCTTCCCAACGGGCCGCACTCCCTCTCCTCTTCTCGAGCCTCCCCCACGCGCGGTGCTCCCCGTCCCGAGCCCTCCTCCCCCCATGCGCCGCCGCAACAGTCCCCGCCGCCGGCGCTGAGCTCCCCATCCTCCTTCCCCGCAGCCCCCCACACGCGGTGTTCCCCGTCCCGAGCGTCCCACCCCCACGCGCCGCCGCGACGCTCCCGTCCCCCCGTTCACATCCGCCGGAGTTCCCGCTCCACCCGCCGGTCTCGAGGACGCCGTGCCGCCGTCGAAGCTCCCCGTCTCTTCAACAGCCCAGATCTGGCGACGCGGTGCTCCCCGTCTCTTCAACAGCCCAGATCCGGCGGCCCATCCATCTTCCCCATCCCTTACCGGCCCGGGACCCTCCTCCCTCACCACGAGCTCGCCGGCTCCATCCAAGCATCGCCCCAGCCGCCATCGACCTCGACCGGCCACCCGTCCTCCACCGGCCGTCGGTCTGAGCCCACTCATCCTTCCCGGCCCGCAACCGAGCTCCACCGGCCGCCCGCCCTCCAGTGACCGGCCATCGCCCCGAGCACCCTCCACCGGCCCGTCCCAAGGTAATTTTTTATTTTTTGCATTTCTTTGTGTGCAATTTCATATTGATTGGACCGTATATGTGAGAAATGGATGTTTGTATGCGTATACAATTTCAGATTGATTGAAGAGAAGAACTCCCATGTATTTGTGATTATGTATATCTAAGATATGTGAGAATTGGATGCTTGCATGTATATGCAATTTCAGCTTGATTGAACAGAAGAATGATTGAACAGAAGAATTGGATGCTTGCATGTATATGTATATGTATATATATATGTGATTGTAAGAATGATTTTGGTGTTAGTTATCTATTAATTATGATTTTGCTCAATGACTATATTAGTGCCAATTTGAAATTTGTGATGATCAAGTGGTAATGTATGATTATTATGTAATAGAGGCTTTGATTTTGATTGGTGCATATTGATGTATGATTTTGTATGATGGATGTATGTATGAAATAAGCTCACAACAAATTTGGATGTATGTATGTAAGAAATAAGTTCAGAATAGATTCTAAGGGTATTATAGACAATTCCAAGCAATAAGCTCACAGAAAATAAGCCGAAAAGAAGGGAATACTAGTTTAGCAGGGCTTCCTCCTACCGAAGCTTCCGTGGGCAGTTAAGCTTGATCCAGCTTATGCACAAGCTCAAGCCGAAAAGAAGGGGGCCTAGGTTCGTTAGTTCCTCATCCTTGGGCTATAAAAACGACGAAATTAAAATTCCACTCACTTGATGAACAGCCAACGCCTAATACAAAATGGCAGCAACATGGGTATTATATTTTTAAGATTTGGCATACGTGATCATCAAAAGGCAGCTTGCGTGGTGCTCACAATATCACCTCACAATCGAAAGCATATCACGCAACAAGATATCTCGCTACTTTCCATGATTACAGAGATAGGTTGGAACCGTGTCCAGTGAACAAAAGGCATCGTTAAAGAAGATTAGATACTTCTCATTAGGTGGCACTAATTCTTGGAGAGCGAACAGATGCTTACCAGATGATAACTAGCAACGGACGGCAGCAAAATCCAAACATGCCAGGAGCTCCGAAAACGTTTGTTCCGAGCGGATATTGCAAGGGAGAACCGTTTGCCGTTGCACCTTGACGATTAATCCGAGTCCTTAACAATTGCCTAACAAACACGACAGCGACATGCTACTTTACTGGAGGTATTAGTGGGAAACTGGGAATCACATACAACGCAAACAGAAAGAAATCAATCGTACTTACGTACGGTCGACCCGCAAATCCAGAGTGTACATGTGCACATGCCTTACTACTATGATGTC
Source organism: Stipa capillata (assembly GCA_019208055.1). Classification (NCBI taxonomy): domain Eukaryota; kingdom Viridiplantae; phylum Streptophyta; class Magnoliopsida; order Poales; family Poaceae; genus Stipa; species Stipa capillata. The sequence continues at coordinate 44,793 of JAGXJF010000728.1, read as the reverse complement.
TACAATTGTACATGAGAGCAGTATGGAATCTGCAGAAATGTAACGAGAATTTTGCACGAATTTCACAGAAATATATCGAATCTCAGAGAAAACGGAAAAAATCATATGGAACTTGGACCTCCTCTGAATCCACTTGATTAGTTTCCGTATGCTTGAGGATGTTAATTTCTATCCATGTCGACCAAGCAATAGCCAATGTAGAAAAATAAAACGTTTGGAAAGAGAAACAGCTTAACATACACACAGAACGAGGGGACATGAATATGGCCATTATTCAGCTGTGTGACCGTAGCTGCAGAAAGATAAAAGGATTAGGGCTGAACTATATCAACAAGGAAGTTTAGAAAATGGAAACAAGAATTCATAATTTTTTGCTATTTTGTTCATTCTTCAAATATTTGATGCAGGGCCAACACAGAAGTGATATACACGATCATAGCTTTTCTAGCTCAGTTTTTACATGGCCAGAAATGATAACGGAAAGAGAAGGAGCGAGTTAGCTCAGAGGATAAATCAGTAACCGGACAAAGGCGACATAAGTGGAGAGCGAATCAAGCACCTAAACACTACCCATTCTCCATTCTATACAATGGTTTGGAATCTATCATGGTACAGGGGAGCTATGATGCTATACAGGAATCTAGAGCTACATGATGAACCGAGAGCTTAATACACAACGTATTGTATTCTCAGTTTTGCATAAATTGCCTTTCATGGAAGATCTCCCCAAGTTGCTGATATAAGGATTTCTGCTCCTCGTAGGTTAGGTTTCTTATAATCTGGATGGCAAAAAGTAGACAATGGATGAGAATCGCACAGGATAATATGATCAAATGAAAAAGAGGAACGATCCTGACCTGATCCAAGATTGCATCAACAGAGAAATTGTGGGGCGAAATAAATGATTGGTGATATATGTATGCAAAAACTGCCATAACCATCTGGGAAAATGCACAAGAACAATTATTTCAGCTAAACTGCACAGGCTAGGATATCAAATCATACAGAAGTTTCCTTCAACTTGACATAATCAAAACGTATGTGTGTTGAGAGAGAGAGAGGGTGAATGTTACATTTCCTGCAAAGTCACTCTTCGTGACTAAACTTGTTTTTACTAGATAGCTAATCCACAGAACCCAAGGGCATTATTTTCTATTTACCTTCTTCTATCAACATTAGTCAAAACAAACAGCGAAGGGACTGAAGTCCGATGTCTATCCCAACCAAAATTAAAATATAGAAATGGCTTCGTAGAAGAGGAATAATACATTATGCTTAACACAATTCTCTCTTAAAAAAAGTAACTTTTTTTCCTCTCCCCCACTATCCCCGTGTTCACAGAATTTCATCAGTTAGTTTGCAGGTAAACATTGTCCTTGAAAGGCGTGACACATCTAGGTCAGACGTAAAATGCCAACATCTCAGAAAATAGAAGAAAGCTAGACCCTAAAATAAAGCTACTGGTCCTGCAACCGCTATCTTAGGCCCCGTTTGGAACACAGGATAGGAAAAACATAGGAACAATAAACACAGGAATAGGAAAGGAATGCAGGTGGAAAACTGAGGATTAAAAAAACACAGGAAAGTTTTTAAATATGCTGTTTGGAATGCAGGAATTGGAGAATCACAGGAATCCTAATAACCAAGGTCAAAGCGTAGTCAAAGATAAGGTCCATCAAATCTCGGTCCCACCTGTCATTGAATCAATCTGTAATCACTGCATATTTGCTTCATTATTGTTTTGTTCTGCAAAAACTCTGTGTGCATCTAGCCAATATTCTCTCTGCCTTGATACAATTATGTGTGCAGCAAGCCTATGCAACAATCATCACGGGCTCACAGCTTCTCCCTCCCTCACCATGGCGAGCTCCTCAACGCAAATGGTAGCCACCAACGCACTCCAATCATCAAGGGGATATCAACCACTCGTCTAGGGAATTCCATTTCTGTGGAGCCCCTTCCTACCTCCCTCCTGACGACCCTTGGAGCTTTCTTTCTCTTGCGTTTTCTGTCTTCACATTTTCACTCTCTGTGTCCGTCCATGGCGATCGAGCGCTGCGTGGGGTGAGCAGCGACCATGGAGGGTGTGTGCCTCGGGCTTACCCGTGATGAGCCAAAGAAATGAGGTATGAGCGATGAGCCAAAGCAAAGGAAACTAGTTCCTATCCAATAGAATTCCTATGCTTGTTCCTGCGTTCCAAACGGCACCAAAGGAAAATTTCCTGTGTTAACAGTGTTCCTTCAGTTTTCCTATGGTTTTCCTACGAATCAAACGGGGCCTTAAACATTACGTCCACCAATTGCTTCGTAGGTGTGAGTTACTAACCACAGGCCTCCTCATACAAATTTCGATAGAACAAAAATGTTCAAGATATAGGCATATATATGTTCCATAGCCAGCAACATATCCCTATAAATGTTCTTTGGGATGACTTACTTGACAATCCATTCGGTCAGTAATTCCACCATGCCCGGGTATGCTGTCGCCAAAATCCTACAAAATTTAAGATAGATAAATAAAAGTAAAAACTGTATAATCTTCATACTTTACTATTCCTCAAGACAGCAAAATAACGAAGCAGTAAGCACCTTTATTTTAAAAGCCCTCTTGAAGCCACTTGCAAAAAATCCTCCAAATGGTGCTATTATTGATGCAAACAAACCAAGGGCTAAAGCATGCCATTGCACAGGTAAAAGGGAAACTTCTTTCCATGGAAACTGCCAGGAGACACATGTAATCAGATAAAGTTCACAAGTAAAAGATCCAGAAACTCTGGGAAGATGATACAAACCCAATAAGAGAACAAGAAACTAAAACAGAAAGATCAATTATCATGCTCAAGTAGCATCAATTCAACAAACAGGCGTATTTGATGGATATGCAAGGAAAAAAAAGGAGCATGGTGGTTCAAATGAGCACTTGACCACATGCACATGACGTGATTATGGTTATTTGGCCTTTCAAGGACCATAAAAGGGGATAAATGTCTTCATTGTTCACTCAAACACTAGGTTTGACCTCACCCAAAGCTCTGCAGTTTTAGCAACATTCACATCAGGATAATTACCGTGCAGAGGGCCTGAAGGGGATTAGGGTACTACAAGGGGGAAACAGAAATAGATTTGGCTGAGAACTAGAGGGACTGAGAAATAGCAAATAGAGAGACATTTCTTCTTGCTTGCCAAACACGAGACTGACCCTCTCTAATTATCTAGAGTCCCTACCATAGAATACTAATAACATTACTCGTATTTTACTACTAACACACGACTGAGACTAACATGTCTTGGACACCAACTACTACTACTAACAGCAAAGGACTCCATAACTCCTGAGAGACTAAACTCTATCTGGACGCAGGACCTTCTCCAGCTCAAGACTCTTTCTTGGCACTACTGCTGGCGTGCAGAATGCTGCCTCTGCATATGACTGGCTGCTGCTGATCCTTCTGTCACTGCTGCTGCTGTCCAAAACATCCCTTTTCTCTTCTCTCCCTCCCAGGCGCCATGGCCACCGCATGGAGGCAATGCCGCTGCTGATGTGCTCCACTTCCCTTCAATTGCCATGAGAATACAACGCTGCCACTTGTTCGTGGACACTGCAGGAGATGACTGCGCGAAGCTGCTCGACAACTCACTAAACCTGCTCATGGCCGATGCGCACTCTTCTATATAGCCCACCCTTTTCCGAAATTAGAAAAGCTGAAAAGTTCATTTGATTACCAAAGTCAAAATCATGTCTGCATCAGCCATCAATATCACTGCTCATGCAAGTGCCTGCAATTCCCAATTCCATGCATCGAGCAAGCACAGATTCAGAGCAGATCAATCAAAACTCAAATGTGCTCTTCCTGCTGTCCTTGTGAGTTGTCCTTATGAGTGAGAAGGTGAACGAGAGAGAAGGGGAGAAAAGAAAGGAGAGAGTAAGAGGAGAAAGAACGGGGCTCACAGTCTAGGCAAAAGGGGCAGCAGCACCGAGGCCAGATTCCACCACACTGGGGATGATCAGGGCGGTGTTTGGAAGGGCAGCAGAGCAGGTGGTGTCGTGGGGGAGGAGGACAGCAGAAGAGAAGAGGAATGGAGAAAGAAGGAAAGAAATGGAAGAAATAAGTTTCGAGGATCGCATGTGGTCCCACCATCTTTTTTTGGTTATTTGCTGATTCTGCTGATTGGTTGCCATGTCATCCTATCCAAAACAACTTACATGTCAAAACCCCACACTGTGGCCATGTAGGACGAAACCAGAGTAAACTGCTTCACAAAGGGTGAAGTGCCTGGTTTTGGTGGTTGGAGAGTATCAAGCAAACGGTTTTGGAGTTCAGGTGTTTTTGGGACTCAGCTAGCTTTATGGTTGTGAACTTTGTAAGCAGTCCAACCTATAGTAGAAAAATGGTGTTAAAATAAATAAGTTGAAAAAGGATGCCTTTGTTCTCACCCACTGTGGCACCCATTCTCCCAAAAAATAATGCTCTGGCTTAAACATAGGACCAGGATCGCAACGAAGCCACCCTGTCGACAGGTCCTGAAAATATTTCCATAATAAATATAAGAATAAATTCAACAGAGTAGTAATTTGCCCATACAATTAACAATCACATTCTGAAGGAAATAATAAGTTACCTTTCTTGGGCATGTCAACCATTGGAAACGACCCATTACATTTGCTAACTGCCAAAGAAAATAAGCGAAAGTGAAGAACGGTATTATATAGAATAACAAATGAAGTATCCAGAAATCATTTAATGCATCAAATACGAAAATGAATAATTATTTAAAGATTCAACCCCATGAAGGTAGCATGATAGGTAGCAATCTCTTAACTATATAAACCAGGGCTAGCCTAGCCAACACAGACGAGCTGATCGCAATAAGATTATCTAGCATAGATAGACATTACTATAGAATTGCAATGATCACTGCTAGGAAAAATAACAAAAGCTTTCATCTCACCAGAAAAGCAGAGATGATAGTTGTCACTGATGCACCAATAAAACCTTCCCATGTTTTCTTCGGAGATAACTTGATCAATGGTGTTCTCCCAAGAAAGAACCCAAATAAATAGGCAGCGATGTCATTGATCACAATGAGCGAAGCAGGGAGAAGAAACCTGTGCAAGCACAGCAATGGAGATGCATGGAGTTTGTCAAATGTACAGGCTAAAATACCAATAGTTGCTCGATAATTAACATGCACAGAACCAAATTGGACAATTTATTCGACAGTATATATTTTATTGATACGTGCTATTGTCATAAAGTAGCTTAACTTAAGCCTGAAAGAAGAAAATCTAACTTCCCATAATAGGCACAGTGCAAAAAGGAAATAGCAAGGCACAGAAATCAAACAGCAGCATGCGTACATGCATGAATATGGCTGTTGCAACCAGCACAGTAAGTTTTTAGTTTTTTATTTTCTTTTCTTTCTGGTGGAGAACTGGATGTTCTTAAAGTGGTAGGTCCAAGATACAAACACAAATTTCTACTGGCACAAAATCTCAAAGAGGTCGATATGGCGAACCCAGTGATGTTACCACTGTACTGAAGTAAGAAGAGACTACAAATTTTGTGAAGAAGGCACATAGGGTGGTAATGTCGGAAATTCCTAGTAAGTTAAAGAGGCTCAAGACTTCATGGCAACAATATTGTTTACAACCATACAAGAAATTAGGCATTTGAAGTTACTTCAACAACCTTCTTAATTTCCTGGTGTGGATATTGGCAGGAATTAATTGAGGCTTTAGCATGGGCTCATGAACGCACACCTTTGGCTAATTTAATTCGCTGGAGAGATAAGCCCGTGGCTCTTTCCATTGTGCAAGCAAGATTGGTTGGATTAGCTCACTTTTCCGTGGGTTATATATTCACTTATGCAGCTTTCTTGATTGCCTCAACATCCGGCAAGTTTGGTTAATTTAGTTAGTTTTTTTTTCGTACTTTGGTTAATTTAGTTAGTTTTTTTTTGTACTGTATCAGCACCTAGTTCATTATTCTTGATAGAGAGGGAGGATCCGCCTTTTTTTAGGCGAGAAAACTTGGATGTTTAAACTATACCAAATAAATACATGTCAAATGTCAGAACTGGATAAAAATGGCCAAACATTTCACACAAGTCAGTACGTCAAAATTGCAAACAATAGGATGCTAATAAGGTAAATATATGGCTTACCAGAACATCCCTTCAAATATATTTGCCACGGTGAAAGAAGACTGCGCAAAAACCGTTAAAAGAATCATGTGCGTCCATGCATATTGTTTGAACTGATACTTGTATGTCTTTTCTTCAGAGTCAAAATAAACCATACAAATCCTGGATCATGGGCGTTATATATTACTTTTATGCCAGACAGGAACTAGAAATTACCAAGATAAGACAAGCATGTTACTAAAGGAATGAATGCCTAAGCAAAACTCATGTAACCAAGTGAATTAATTTTTTTTAAAGGAAACCAGCTTTTGCAAAACATTGTGTTGTTTAGACCAATTAGGCAGGCCTGCGCTACACAAAATTTTAGCTCTGGGAATTTGCAAATCTCTAATGCCCATCCAGAATAAGTGAAATAATGTAGAACCTCCAATATTCAGTCCTAATAATTCAATCAATAACACAATTCCACTATAGAAGTCCGCACGAATATTTGTTAATGCCAGAGGTGAACTGTCATTTAAACCAACTGAAAAACCTATAACTAAATAATGACCAAAGTAGCTGAGCAGACCGTAAATCTTATGGGTAGGATAGTCTATTACTCTATTGTGGATAAGCTCTTTACACGTATTATTATATTAGGAAAATATAACAATTCCAAAACATTCTTAATACAAACTGAAGTTTTTAATGAGTAGTTACTACTGGAAATTATTTGCAAAATATACTGAGCCTACCTGCAATGTAAAGAAAATAGCAAATAAACATCTGATACTTTATTAGGCCGCTGACGACCTTATACAACAAGTGATCTGAAGTTACTGTGTTGACAAGCTCCCGACTAAGAAAGCGCCCATATGTGAACAACATTGCCGTGAAAAAGAAGTGCCTGCAAGAAAATGATAAGACTTGTTCACACAAATTGATATATCCTTTTTGAAAAGCATTACATTGGTATTGACAACTTTCCAGTTCAGAACAACAATAGAATCAAAATAGCCCAGCGCCTACCAATTCAGCAGCCTAAACCCTGGCAGCTGTTTCTCTTCACTGGATTTTCTGAGAAGGTTAAAAAGCTCTGTGGCCATGAATATTTGAATCACAACCACCATGGCCCAGATATAAAGATGACCCATATAAACTAGGAATGCAAAGCCTCCAATCATCCACATAGTAGAATATGTACGGATAAGCATTGACTTATACTTATTCTGATCACTGACAAGCAAAGCCGGACCATTGACTCTATTCCCATCTGTGGTAACCTGAAGAAAAAGATAAGATTAACTCCAAAAAAGCATCATGGTCGTCAACATAAAACAGGTTGATGCTCTATCTTTGCACCATGCTCCCATGTTAGTACTCAACAAATACTCCATTATCAAAGAACTAAATGAACGAGTGGGTGAAATGGATAGATAAACAGAGTAACTGAGTAACAAGCCCCTTTTTTATACCATCCGCTACTCATCCTACATGTGCAAGTGTGGTGAAATTGAAAAATTAAGGAAGTGCAGGTAGTTTTTAAAAAAATTGTAGCTAAAAGATATTTGTAGCATAGCCATCACATTAATAAATAAATTTGCAAGAAATAAAAAAAACTATCAACAACTTCCTCTTGACAATACAGACCTGCACAAGGTGCGAAAGCAACACATACAGAGAAACTAAAGAGCTTGTCCATTTGCTAAAACGTGGAAAGTAAGCCAGAATCGTAAGGAACAAAAATTCCAAAAGAAAAATGTCATGAGGAAATAACTAACCTCATTAGGACGTCTTCGGTGTCTAACACGTCCTACATGAGAAGCAGAAACATCGCTAGAGCTTGTGTCCTTCTGCATTGCTGCTATAGAATCTACAAAGCCATAATGCTCAGTTACACCAGATTCAGTCACAAAAGTAAATTGTAGAACATACCAAGTAGTAAAACACAGAGGACACACGAAATGGAACTTCGAATCAATTATTGCTCTATAGATGGTTCGTCAAACAGATTGTCCGCTAATTGGAGAGCACAGTGTGAAACTCAACTCAAACAATAAGCCACCGACTGCCACAAGAACGAACCTAGAAGACCAGCATTTGCGGCCAGTGTGGGAACTGGCTACATGACCACCAGCCAACCGTCCAAGCTTCCTTCATGTGGCACGGCAAGCGCCTAGGGTTGCCCCACACCAATAACACTAACCATCCAAGGTCCACGCAATAAACAAACACATCGCTCTCACGATTATCGATTGCTGCTCGCAACCGCTCATCTGCAACTACAAGCCATCCCCAAATCGTCCCAATTAACAATCTAGCCTCCCTCGAACTACAATCTGTGGAAAGTAGCATTTCATCGCCAGCTCAAAAGCAAGCGAGGACATATTCCCCCCGATATTAAAAAAAGAGTAATTCCAAAAACCATCACTAAGCTCCGAGCGGCACCAAATTACAACCCCCGCATCCCGCACAAAACACCAGCGAACGAACGAATCCCGCTCGCGTAAACCAACACCCAGACAAAACCCGCCGTGAACTAAAACGGAACAGCATAAATCCCACCCAGCAAGGAAAGCGTAGGAGGCGGGTGTGTCCTGTCCTTACCGGGAAGCGGGAATCCTCGAAGACGAAAGGCGCGTCCGCCGGCGAGGCCCCGAAGAGCTCGCGGGAACACTAGCTCGTCCCGGCGGCGGCGGCGGCGGCGAGGAGGCGCGAGACGGAGCGTGGTCTGGGGTGGGGAGAGAAAGAGAGGCAGCTGCGTGCTTCGGGAAAGGGGATGCGGGGAGTTGTGGCGTGCTTGCGCTCTGTGTTGGGATTTAATCGTGGGAGGGGACTCCAATTCCTTGCCTTCGGCCTTTATACAGAGCTCGGTCGGGGTCGGGGAATGGGAATAAAAAATGGGTGGAGGAATGAATTCAAAGTACATCGGGGCAGTGTCGCTCCTAATTGCCCAGTAGGGGCCCAAGGGAGGAACCGGCCCACTGGCCCAGGGGTTCTTTTTTACCCAAACGAGAATATTCTTCTGGTTTTTTGGTCCTAGCACTCCTTTGCAAATGAAACGCCTGCCACAGCCGGCGGTGCCAGGAGGTGCCAGTGCTGCACGGGCAAGACCAGAAAAAAAAATGTAAACAAATATGGGAAGTAACTAATGAATTATAAAAAAAAATTTGATGATACTTCTTATCAGTGGCGGACCTGCGCCGACAGGCCGGCGAGGCGGCGAGAAACTTGGCAGCGTTGCAAGCGCGTCTCCAGGCAGCGGAGCTGGAAGCCCTAAAGGCGAACTCTCAGTCCCAGCAGATGGCCGACCTCTATCGAGCCCAGCTCGAAGCCACGCGCGCTCTAGCAAACCCACCACCCCCGCCGGAAGTTTCTGCCGCGGAGGAGCTGCGTCGTCAGCTGGCCACGGACCAAGCCGCCGCCCGAGCGGAGGTCCTCGCCCCCTCCTCGGCGGCCGAGTCCCTCCTCAAGGATCTGGACGCAGCACGAGGCCGGGCGGCCGCATACATGGGCGAGGCCGACCACGAGGCGGCGCGCCTCAGGGCGACCGTGCTTCAGCACCAGCAGGTCGCTCGGGGGGCAGCGCACGACGGCAATGCGACCACGGGCGCAAGTACGCAGCGCCAGGCAAAGCGCACGAAGAACAGGAGCCAGCGAGGCGCGTCGAGGTCGTCGACCTCACGAGCTTGGCGAGCCCACTGAGCCCAGGGCTCATGGCGGTCCCGTTTCCGCCCAAGTTCCGTCCCGCCGACCTCCCGAAGTACTCTTCTCGGCTGGCTTCGCCCCCCTGCAGTGTCATGCTTATTGAGGCTGTCTAGCCCGTCGCACCCACTTTGAACTTTTATGAATCATCCCAGGGTACGCATGTGCGCAAAAAGATGCCAAGGTTAATTCGTTCCAGCCAAAACGGACGAGTTCGCCGCCGGTGGGCCGGCACACACACACACACATATATCAGTTCACCGTTATATTTTTAATATTTTCAGTTCACCGCTGACGCATTGCTCTCAGGTACACTACGTGCCATTCCAGCTTCGTCGCAACCGCTGTCTACAACAAAATCATGCATGCCCGGGTGCTATCGCCGATTCGCAGGCAATGGCGGGTGGTACGTGCGTGAACGGTAGGCGAAGGAAGAACATGCTCAAAAGTTCAGCATATTATTGCAGGTGCTTAAGGAAAGTCCCAGCAACTTACGCTGCATCAATTCTTGCTTTCGGTGCAAGTGGAACGAGAATATATGGCCACGTGATAGTCTACGTACGTACGAGGAACCCTTCTGTAGACTTTACGCCTCTTCGTGTGTTGGTGCACGTGAACTGGGCCCAAAAAAGTTTGGAAAGCCTATTTAGGCCCTTTCTTGAAATGGGTGGATTTTGAAGAATCCTAAAGGAAGCTTTTTATGCTGGCCCAATCCAGATAGGTACTTTTACGGAATTCTTTAAGGAAATTTTCTATGCTGGCCTCATGAAATGTCTCTTCGAATTCGTATAAATGCAAAGCATCCACACAGGTCACTTTGCAAATTCTCTGCAAGACGTGACATGTACGTTTTATATTTCTGCGCTCAAAAAAGGTCTTTAACCTCTAAATTGCTTAATTACATCTCCAATGCACTATATTAGTAATGATATATATCTAGTCCTCTAAATTTATAGAACCAAAGTGAGTAACGCACTGAGATGGTTTCATAGGCGGTTTTGACACTGTAAACGATGACATGATATGGCTATGACTAAGCAAAAGAAAAGGAATAAGGTCCTATTTGGTTGGACGTTTTAGTAGTTTTTCGTTGGAAAAGTTTAGAGTCAAACCAAACATCCAGCTTTTCAACAGTTTTTGTTAATGGTAACTGTGAGTTTTACCATATAAATTCAGCTGTTTGGAAAAGCTGTCTTCTGTTAACTTTTTGTAATGTGTTGAAGTTTCAGTGCTCATTTTCCAAAATGTTATAGATAATTTGAATCAACCAAAAACCATATGTTTACTTTCCCACAGCCACATCAACTTTTCTAGACAGCTAGCCAACAACAGCTTTGTCAATAGTCACAATCCAACCAAACATGCCCTAAAAGTTATAACTTGGTGGCATATTTTGACACCCGTTTGTATATATTTATTGGTCGATTCATCGTCACTAACCAGGCGAAGTTCATTATCCACGGGTGTGAAGCCGTCTATAAAATCGTCTTAGGGTTACTTGCTCTTATTTTAGACGTTTAAAGGGTAGTCCATGATAGACGCACCTTAACAGTTCATGAGTACGTATACCACCGAAAAAGAACTACAAAAGTTATACTTACGTGTGTGGACTGATTACTAAGGAGGAGGAAAAAACCAAACATTACGTATCATGCTTGGGCCACTACGGCCTCAACGTAATGTAAGTAAAACTTTAGTCTATCTTTATTGTAAGTCTAGCATTTCTCATAGTTCATTTTCTTAGGAAATTGCTCATAGTTCATAGATTAAATAGACTTTTCGAAAACAAAATAAAAAAATTTCTCAAAAAATGTAAAAGAAGTTTCAGCCCACGTTGCAGCAGAATATTCGGTCATCAAAGCAGTCTTCTGCTCCAGTTAGGTGTTGGGCTTGACTTGATAGATCCACTCAATGATCCATATCTGTCTAGACGGCTTATATGGGCTACAAGTGCAGAAATAGGGCTAAGACATAACATCTGCATACCGACGGGAATTCCCAACATTTGTTGATTTCCTTTTGTCATATTTTCCCTGAACTTACATTTTAATACGTTTCAATCAATAACATAAGAAAATATCCAATCGAAGTGGAGATATTGCCATAGTATGCACGCAAGGAGATGTTCATCTGACAAATACTATTAAGTCCTCCATAATTGACGGCGATGATCTGTCGAGCGAAGAGGGCACCAAACCACGATGTAAACAGTTCACCAAAAAAGAACACGTAGATGGATAATAGAACTGGCGCATTTGTGTGTAGCAGACTCAATTAAAACTCGACTGATTTCCATCAGCAATGCTACTGGTCTGGATGTATAGTATATAGCCCATCCAAAAAAGAACTTGAACCTAATCAATCAAAAGCGAGACTTGGCTTGCGAGAGACATGCAGGCACGAACTGAACCTAATCAATCAAAAGCGAGACTTGGCTTGGGAGAGACATGCAGGCACGACGGGGTTGGATTCAGTCATCACTCATCAGTGCCAATAGTATTTTAGTGAATTGTTCACTGTTAACCTTAAACGCAAATCGATCCTCTCTTGTTATTTGCATTGCCTCCTTCACTATGGATGCATAAAACTCACATGTAAATTAAGTAGACATTAAAAAGAATCTCAGAACTTATGCAGCAAATGATATACCGTGAGGAACTTTGGAGACTTGGACAGATATATAGCAAATGATAGCAAAGAAGAAATAAAGGACTAAAAGGATAGTGGCACGACGAGGATTACGTATGCTAATTAGCGGCATTGTCATTGTCATATCGCTGAATTTAGTAGGTAATAGGCTCGTTGAATTCCTCTTCTGAGATTGGTTCGGTGACCACTTTTACCTGGAAGCAGTTGAGCCCTCCAGCTTTTCGCCAAAAGGTCATCCGGGCACATGACCTCCAATTCGAGAAATTGACATCAAAAGGTGACCAAGAGAGAGGGGTAGCAATCTCAAAAAAAAAGAGAGGGGTAGCGACCTGTGCGAGCTTGTGTTTCATGGAAGATTGCCATGATGGTGCCTGTGGTCCATGGCTTCGCATATATAAATAAAGATTTTGGCCCACACAAAGCCTAGATCAACAGTACTTTTTCCGGGTCCTGCAGCCACGGCCCACGACACGCACCCTGCTCCGTTCTCATCTATACCAACGATAGCACACACAGAGCTACGCTAACATCTGATTAAAAAAAAACTGCATTAGCATAGTACGTACTATGGACCACTTGGCACTTGCTCACACATGCACATTAGCAAGCTTTTAAGTTGGCAAGCGCGCTAAAGCCTCTTTGATTAGCCTCAAGATCTCTGGGAAGCCAACTAATTTGGTCGACACCTTCACGTTCCCGTACATGTCGTGGGCACGAGCTAGGGAGGTAGTACAACTAAAGGGTTCCTAGCTACTGTTTGAATTAAACATCTACTACTACCCCTTCAAATGAGCTCAGGGACACATGCACAATTGATATTGTTTTTGAGCTTGGCATATGCTTAAAGGTCTATTTCACCTGCAACAAGCTTTACCTCACCACACCACACCACTTGTCAATAGAAATTCAGATATCACAACTCTACAAAAGCCTAGACAGCTACATGGAGCTAGCTAATTAACTGAAGACATCATGAAATCGCCGGCGTTCTCATCATGCGTGGTACATGGTTTAGCAGTGTGATGCAAGTAAGGTGGTAACTGGGTTGTTTCATTCTCATAGTTTTTTGAAGAAGGAAAAGAACAATTAGTTAGCATGGATTACTAGTTCACCTTAACCAGAAGAAATAAATTGACCTCCCTTTCTGTTACAGCAAACTAAAGTACTACTAGCTGAAGAGGATGAGCAGGGTTTATTATAATTGCACAATCATTCTGCGAATTCCGAAGCAATGATTCTGCTAGATTTCTGCAATTGGTTATGCATGGGGGGTTGGGGGCTAGCAAGCGGGGCGCGCCAGTTGACGGCGTGGTACGGCTGAATTTTTGGAGGGGCTAAACTAGTACTGATTATGCACCCCATTAGGGCTACAGTTTAGCTCACAAATCTACTAGGAAAATCCCAAGCAGAATTCTCATGGGGAAGAACGATTAAACAAACGGAGTGCGTGGAGATGGTTTAAAGATAATCATGTAGCTAGTGGGCATCAACAAAAAACAACAAACTCCATTTACACTGAGCCCAGCAAGACTGGTAGTAGTGGACTGTATGTTTAATTTAGTTTGCATGTGTATCCATACTCTGATATACTACTGGTGCCCACTGTGCAATGATGGCATATATACTCCTTCACCTTCTAACTAATCCATGAACATCGTCTTAATTAGGATATACTAACCGATCAGCAAATTAAAGAAGATAAATCGTGTTCATGTAGATTGTAGATTGTAGATTGTTACTTCATCCGATGATCTGTTCCACTGTCCACGTGTGCTTCGCTGATTTGTGGGAGGAACAAATAAGACATCATCCTTAGATAAGGGAGTGAGTGGTCTTGCTCCCATTTGATTGAAAGAAAGATCGAAGGAGAAGGTAACACATCGTACGTGCCCGTCTTTATGTCAAATCCATAATGTTAGAAGTACTATAAGTAGCTAGGATAGCAACAAACCATAACTCATACAGAAATCATTAAAGGAAAAGCGAAGCTCCTAACGCATCATAAGCTCCATTAGAGGCCGGGTCTATCCCTAATCGATCCCACGCTTTGGTCCTTTAATTTTAGCAGTAGTTGCAACGGTTGTTGGGTGGTGTGTATGTGTCCATGGCACCACGGCTTAAAGCTGGAGGAGCTGCTAGTGGAGCGGGGAATGGGGCCTTGCTGGCAATGATTGGTCTACTCATTGATTACTAACGTTCAGAACTTTCATATACTCATGATGATCAGGACAACATGCACTGCTCTGCTCACTTTCTCTCCCCATTCTCTCTCTTTCTCAGACTCACTACTGCCATCTTGCAGGACAGAAGAAAGAATTTATGGAATGTAGGACGCTGCACGGAATACTAAAAATTTTCTGACGAATTTACAAGTCTGCACCAATATCCAAGTCACAGTTGGTAGTGGTAGTACTTTTCTGGAAGGAGGAGAAACAAAGGAAATAGAGAACCGGGGGTTCCTAGTCCTAGATAATGTGAGCATGGAATGTGCACCACGGAAGGAGGGGGCAGATCCATCTATTGGTGCGATTTGCACCTCATCGCTACAGATTTTTTCTACACAATCAGTATGTACAGAGTAATGCAAACTGCTGTAGCAGCTAGTTAATCCCACAAAGGTGCATCATAGCAAAAATTGTATCTTTTCTTCACAAAGGCATCATTCACCCTGTAAAGGAGCAGGGGAGAGGATGATGTTCTAAAGGAGACGGGCCAGGGAAAGATGGGCAAAAATAAAAGGCAAACGCAAGCAGAAGGAATTAACAAAAGAGAAATTAAGAAACTAGAAAACCCAATGACGGAAAAAGGAAAATAGAAGAAGAAAGAAAGAAAGTGAAAACGAACACCTCGTTTGATTACAAGTCATCCTCGGTGATGCTCTCCAGGTGCGGCCGCCACACGGCCACGCGCCCGCGCCGCCGGTCCCTCGCCGTCGATGCCTTCTCCTTCATGATCTCCGACAGGTACCTCTCGTTGGCCAGCAGCCGCTCCTTCTCGCCCTCCGCGCCGCCTGCTGCGCGCTGGGATGCCACCACCGTGTTGCCGTCAGCCTCGCCGGATTCTTTCCTCCTCCTCCGCCTCCTCGCCGCGGGTGCAGGCGCCTTCGCCGTGGCCTTCTCCGGCGCCGGGGCCATCACCGGCATGAGGAAGTAGATCTTGCCCTTCTGCAGCTCGGCATTGGGCGGCAGGATGACGGGCTTCTGGACGACGATGCCGCCGCCCCCGTCGGCGGGGCACGTGGACGGCGGCTTCCGGAGGACGTGCTTGGGGTATGCCTTCATGATCTCACCGGCGAGCACGGGCTCGCTGATCTCCTCCACGCGGCCGTTGGAGTGCACGATGCGCACCACGTCCAGCGCCCCGCACGGCAAGATGCACGCGATGCAGCACCGGATGGTCTCCATGGCGCCTGATCAACCTACTCTCTCTCTCTCTCTCTGTTTCTCTCTCTCTCCCTCTCCCTCTATCTCGCTCCCACCACCGTGCGCCCTCGCTTGCTCGCTCGCTCCGGCCCGCCACTGCGCCGACCTGGCGAGCTAGCTCATAAGATAGCAGCTAGGATAAGAAGAGCTGGGTGATGTGCAGACTACACGGGCGAGCGAGCGAACCTCACCTGGTCTTGGGCCTTTTTGGGCGGGTATGTTCGAGCTTTTATATAGCGGTACCTTAGGATTCTAGCTTCGCTTGGCTTAGGGGTATAGACATGTATTGTACTATGGTCTATGGGGAATTGGTTCTTGTTCTTTCTTGTGTGTGTCTGTGTGAGCTAGCTCCTTATGACCTTATCAATGTACTTAATTAGTAGTACTACTCAACAGTACTGTTCACGTTTTCTACAACACCATCTCTACTAAATTACTTGTTGGCTTTATGGAGTGAATGAACATCAGGGGATACATAGAAAGAAGTAGGAATGTAGGAATGTGTGAACCCCTGGCCTAAATCATTGCTACTCCTCAACTTTGCACTTTGGTTAGGGCTGGGGGGACTGGTTTTCATGGGCTCATCATGTGCGAGTGGAGGATCGTCTGTAAAATTTCAGTTTGGTGGACACCTAGTTTGTAGGGATGTGGAAGAAGGAAGAAAAAGGATGTAACTTAATTTGTGTGGTACCATATCTGTTCATTTGGGTCATGGACCACATAGCTCAAATTAGCTTGTGCACAGTACTGTTTTTATGATTGAAGGCCACTTGAATATGTTTCTCGTCTAGAGACCTGTAATGGACAAATATGCATTCAACTAGGGGACAAATACCATCGGAGAAGAGAGTGTCGACTCACGCCCATGCGTATACGTATCTGAAGGTTTAACTGAACCAAAATGCACGCATTCTTGTCGAAAAATGCATGGCCAAAGTTATTCTACATTTTCAATATTGTTTTACTTACTATGTTCTTATTTTATCTTTCATCAATGTTATAAAAAAAGCTAATTACTCATTAGAATAGTACTAGTAATACTGACATTTATTATCTTCAAAGAAAATCGAGATAAACATAGCGATAATTAAATAACAATATTGATATTTTACGCATACCGTAGTTCTTGTGCCGAACCTTAAATTGAAACGGAAATAGTACCATATGTTTCCAAAGATTAGATATCATGTCTTCTCTGGAAACAAATTATTCATGGAATATTGGTATTATCACACGGCATGGGCCTCGGCTAGAAGCATAAACAAACCAATGCGCAATGCATGCACCCATGTATAAACCAGTACAATCATATTTTGAGACGAATGAGTAGAATTATTATTTGATAACTAGCTAACGCATCCATCTATGTAGAGTACGGAGTACTCTGTTTATTCTATGATGTAAGATATTTTAATTGGTTAAGATAATATTTTGATCATCAATTACTCTATTTATACATGGTTCATGTGATACAAAGTTATAATTATAAGTAAGTACTTATAATATCAATTTTATATCACATATCTACATACTAATAGTATAATTATTGATCAAAATTTTGTCTTAACTAATCAAAATATGTCTTAAATTATAGGAGGAGAGAGTATCATATTTGAGCTACGAGAAATGTACGGCCATGCAGGCACCAACGTGCATGCTAAGCAGGCTGCACATGTAAAACTTATGCTATTAGGACATCTTCAACAAGTTATTTTTGACTTACTACTTAGAGAAGAGAGAAAGAGTACAAGAACAAGATTTTAATAAGCTATTTGTTCATCTTGTTACCAAGAATCCTAAACTCTCTAATAGATTTTTGATAGGTCCCACTTTAAAAAGCAACTATTAGTTTCAAACAATAAAACCACTTGTTTCTAGTTCCCAGATATTAGGAACGACTTATTTATCTCCTCTTTCATTTTTTACATAAAAAAAAACCAATACGACACCACTGCTACAAAAGTCCCTCGCCATCACAGACGATTTAGGGCCTGTAATGATCAAGTTAGATCACACGCGGTTTTTGGTGGATGATGAGGACCGCCTGTGATGAAGAATTCCAGAAACAAAAAAAAATGGCAGCCTGACCGGTGGCTACCGGATTTGACGCCATCGACCCGCTGAATCTAGTCCCTCACCGCCGCAGGTGGTCATCGACGTCGTCCTTGCCGTTGCCTCGCTACCACAGGTGGTCATCGGCGCCGCCCTCACTGCCACAAGTGGTCACCGTCACCGCAACTACAGGTGCTCCGGCCGCCACCGCTACCTTGCCCTTGCCGCCGGAGGGAAGGAGCTCGGCGCCACCGTGGGGGACTCACTCGAGGTCGATGCCGATGCCGATGCGTTGTCGCCAGGGGGACTTGCTCGAGGTCGGGGACGGTGGGCCTCCGTGGATCTGGCAGCCTCGAGGTGTGCCTCCTCCATTAGCGGTAGATCCACGATGCCCGGACGGTGCACCTCCCCATCGGCGGTAGATCCACGAGCATCGGCCCCTCCCCGGAATCCTCAAAAGGGTGGACGAAACATACCTCAAGATCCTCCTCGGCATTTTCCTCTCTAACAAGCTGCCTCCCTTCCTCTCGCAGATTCAGATCCACCTCCTCTCGCTCCCCTATTGTCCAAGAGCTCCTCACTGCGGCCTCCTCCGATAAGATCTGGCCCCATAGCGCTGCTGCTCTCGGGGATAAGCGGATCGAGATGGATGACGAGGAAGGAGGCAGCGCCCCTGTTGCTCTCGGTGAAGGAATCTCATCGGGGGCTGCTGGCTCTTTGCTCATTGCAGGCGTTGTTGCTCTTGGTGAAGAAGAGAAAGGGAGAGAGATGTGCGCCGCCGCTCGGAAGAGAAGAGAAGAAGCGCGGTGCGTCGGGGCAGCAGAGGGACATAGCATCTAATTTGGGTCGGGTGGGTTGGTTTTGGGCTGGACCAGATTATAGGCGATTTTTTTTAACCGTCTGTGATAAAATAATTATTGTAGACGGTTTTGTGATGATACCACAGGCGGATTTTTTTAAAAAAAATCGCCTATGATAAGTTAGTTATTATAGGCATTTTTTTTAAACCACCTGTGATATTGATTTTCGTAAAAACCACATGTGAAGTGTCATATTATAGACCGTTTTGAATGATTTATCTTTAATTAGGGATCTTATATAATTATTTTTGTAGTAGTGCACCCTTCAAAAAATAATTGATACGTAGGAATGAGACGGAAAAACTAACTGTAACTTCTTTTTTGAGAGAGAAGACTACCTGTAACTGGATCCTCTGCGAGCAAATATAGCAAATATACATGTGTACCCTCAACTCCTCGTCAAGTCAGTAGTACGCACGTCCGTTGCGTGGTGTGCCTTCTGTTGTACTACCTTGTAAGTTCTAACGCATGAAAACATATATAACAAGTGGCTGAGGCAAGACTGAAATATAGCAGGTGTATGGATCAATGCGAACCTGGATAGATAACCAGTTGGCCGAGCCAAATAAAGCCGGTGGGTGCACACATATTCGGGTCTAATTTCCCCCTACCAATCGGTCCATAAATCAGTTTATACACCACATAACCTATGTAAGGTGTACCCTAGTAACTCAGATCAAAGTAGCCAACGAAGGTCTTATCCGTCATCACAGTGATGAACTCTGGTCAATCACTATTATGGGATAGCACATTACAGACAGTTCAAAAACATCGTCGCATATAGGTTTTAGAACCCTCTATACAAAAGGGTTGGTGATAACATTGCATATCTCATACGGTTGTTCAAACGTCGGTGAAATAGCTGCCACAGGGGGTTCAACTTTAGAACCGTATGTGATCTCAACTATAGAGTTAAAAAAGGGGGACTTGGCCCCTGCTCTGGCCGGTGGTGGTCCTGGTAGAAGACGACCACCAGCGTGACTAGTGCCAGAGAACCACAACGAGCTCATCGGGGCACCTTGACGGTCGCATTGCTCTGGACGCTTTGAACGCCGCTATTCGGTGGCGCTTAGACTTCGTTGGTGTGCTGACGACTTGCCAAAACAAGCCAAACAAATCAAAATAAAAAATTGAACAAATCAAATAACCACTAAGAGAAGAAGCTACAGATCAAGGATCAATTCCACCAGATAAGCCAAATCAAGGGAGAGAAGAAGCTAGTACCTGTGCAGAGGGAGAGCAGCACCAGTAGCGCCACGAGTAGGCAGAGGCCGTCGCGGTCGCACCGTCGACTGCAACATCACATCGCTGACTGTGATGACTCGAACCACCACAATGCCTCCTCCAAGTCGCTAGATCCCGCTCCTCCTTGTTGTGCGGGAACAGATTCATGGCCGTCGATGACTCCATGGTGGCTGAATCTAGAGGATGGGGCACGGCTCAACAGAGAGAGAGAGAGAGAGGGGGGCGGCGGCGCTCTGAGGAGGGGATTGAGGAAGAGGTGACAATCTGAGGAGCATGGATGTGGCGACTACCTCGGAGCAACGCCGCCGGCCTGGCTGTTGCGACGGGTGGGGGAGCGAAGGAGGGAGGGGAGGGGAGCAGAGGCAGTAGATGCCGGAGTTGGGAGGAAGAAGAGAAGCAAGATAGGTGTCGCGTTCAGTGGCGGTGAGGAGGGAGGTGAAGGGGAAGCACGTGACAGAGGAAGAAGAAAAGAAAAGAGCAATGGATTTGGAGGGGATCGCGGGAGCGGCAACGGGGCTGAGTTAGGATTAAGGTGCGGGACTGAGATAGATGTGGTGGGTTGGTCGGCAGTTCGGTGCCAGTTTTTTTAGTGATTAAATAAAGATGGTTTGGCACAGAAAACCGTTTCAAATGAATGGTGTATATTTGACAGTAAAAAAACCGTGTGATTATTACTGTAGACGAGTTTGTAATAAAAGCGCCAGTGATCTCAGACAATTTATTTTCTGAACCGTCAATGGTATTAAAAACCCTGTGTGATACTTTTGATACTGATTATTTGTGATACAGACTGTTTTGAGTAACCGTCTATGATAAAAGTCTTGAATTATCTTTTCTATAGTAATAAATTTTGGTCTAGCTCTGCCCTTGATATGTTGAAAAATATTGCATGCGTCTTCTCGTGAGCTTAGGCTTTTGATAAAACAGTTAGTGCATGCACTTCATTAATAACTAATACAAAATCGGATATATCTTTCGAATCCGGTCGATTTCGGACACCGGAAGATAAAAATAAGCTTTTATTTTCGCAGAGTATATAATTAATCATACAATGTGATAAATTAATTTAAGTAACCTGAATATATGCTATATCAGAATAAGAATGCCAGCAGTGCAACATTTTGCATGGAAATAATCATGACTACTATATATGTCGACTTTGGATACGAATTCAGATAGTAAAGAAACTACCGTTTGGATGGGGAGAAAATCCTCACCCTACTCGCAGCCTACCAATTCTGATATTCCATATCTATTTAACTATTTTCTGCACCTATAAGCCAGTGCTTGTTGGATAAAACTAATAAAATAATTTGCCTAGAGCTAAACCCTTTGTTGCAAAACTATCAAATAACTAAACCTTTTGTTGTTTTTACAAAACCACACTTTCAAGGGCCTATTTGGCAAGATTAGAAAACGCGGAAACAAAAGAAATATAAATATGAGATGTCACGTACTAATTTTTTTAATAAAATCTTAAAATATAGGAATTTCAGCGAGAGTGTGTGTTTAGTGGTAAAATGTTCATGACGCACTGGATCATTCGGCAGGGATGGATCCACACATGGTCATGAGTATACTGATGTACACACAAATGTTTCTGTAAAAATATTCATATATGTAATGTATAATAGGTAGATATATCTTTTTTTTGACAATTTAAACTTTTATTACTTCACAATCAGGTCACTAACATCAATGTGCAGGATTGCACATTCAGGGAGCTGAAAACAGCTTTAACAGGGCAGATTGATGCATCATGCCTTGAACCTAAGCAACTATAGGAGCAAGTTCCAACGTATAAGCATCTTGAGCAATTTTATTATTCTCTCTTCTTATCTTGAAGGTTCTTGTATCAGTTCCATGAGTGAGCTGAACAAACTGATGAAGATGAGATCTTATCGTCCAATGCCCCGGGAATTTTGCAGGGTTTTTTTTTGCAGCCGCCTCTGCAAGAACTCGACTATCTGTCAAGAAATTTGGCTCCTGGATTTTCATTGCTTGCGCAACCTATGCTGCCAGCTCCAACGCCTGCGCTTCAGCCTGCAAGGGAGATTCCGCCTTGGAAATAGCCTATATAAAGAAGGCGAGCTTGCTGTCGTCATTGTGCCGTTGCATGAATACTCCAAGGCCCGCTTTACTTTTTAGACCTGAAAAAGGTTGAGATAAAGCAGTTGTATTTTTCCAAGCCGCATCTGTAAAAATATTAGGTCCTTTTGTGATCCTGCATTTGTCAAAAGAAGAAGAGGTGGATATAGCAGAGATTTTAGCTTCATTGGGTTGAGTTAAATTTCCATTTCGATCTGCTCTTCGTCGTTGAGGTGCTTCCTCTGCATTAAGAAGGGTCTTCGCTGCATGCAGAACCTGCAAGGGAGTACATTGTTTCCTGTTGAAAAGAAGGTTATTTCTTGCCTTCCATATCGACCAAAGTATATTAAAGATTATGGCAATAGAGTGTTCAGTTTTATAAGTGATCAAGATGTGGTGAATTGCATCTTCAACATCCTGTATACCTTGATCAATAAGGCCCTCAACATGCAGACCTAGAGAAGAAGCAAACCACATAGCATGCACAAAGTGACAAGAAAAAAATAAATGGAAGTCAGTTTCATCTTCACCACATCTGCAGCATCTACGATCAGAGTGTATTGATCTAACAGAAGCTCTACACCCTCAGGGGATTGCATTCCTCAGAAGTCTCCACCCAAAAACCTGCACTCTTGGAGGCATGTCTTTGTTCAACCAAACAACTCGAATTACGCTTCTTGTCTTATCTGAGAGAATTAGGTGAGGTCCCGCATTGTGACCATAGTAAGAAGGAGAAAAGATTTGATAAGCGCTCTTAGAAGTACAAATCCCAGAAGGAGTATATTTCCAAACTAAAATATCATCATTGTCATCAGCAGCGATTGGGATTTGAGCAATACTATCAGCTATGTCTGCACTGGAAAGATTACTGAGCAATTGCATATTCCAAGTTTTAGAGTTGAGAATCCAGAGATCCTTTATAACGGCAGTATAAACATAACCTGGTTGCTGCATACTAAGATGATTATGCATATTACCCCAGAAAGGACACCAGGGAGTGGACCAAATAGATGAATTACCCTTAGAAATTTGAATGGTAACAGCATTAGCTAAAGTCTCTCTAACCTTGAGGATGGATGTCCAAAAAGCAGACTTTGGCGTATTAGTAGTGGCTTTCCAAAAAGAGGAGTAAGGGTAGTACTTAGATTTTAAAATTCTAGACGTGGTACTATCAGGGGTGGTGACAATCTTCCAAGCAGCTTTGACTAAGAAAGCTTTGTTGACAGCCTCCAGATTTCTGATGCCCAAGCCTCCTTCTTTTTTAGATTTGCAAATCTCTGCCCAAGCTTTGAGGTAAAGAGGCTTGGTTTGATTCTTCCACCAGAAATCACGAATGACTGCATTCATTTTAACCAGAATTTTCTTGGATAATAAAATATTAGACATGTAATAAACCGGTAAGGAAGCAAAAACAGACTTAATAAGAATCAGTCTGGATGCATGGGAAAGTTTATTAGATTTGTATCCATTTAATTTGCTTTTGAACTTATCCAAAACAAAATTGTAAGCTTGAGATCTATTTCTTGCAGACGTAATCAGAGGGTGGCCTAGATGGGTGCTCTCAGCAGTCATATCGACCACTCTAAAAATACCTTTGATAATGTCTCTTTGAGCATTGGTAACTTTTTTGCTGAAAAGAACAGAAGATTTTCCCAGTTGGGAGTTTGTCCTGAAAGGGTATAAAAACGTTGCAAAGTACTCGAAATAGTTATGGCTTCATGCTGAGTTGCTTGACCACAGACCAATAAATCATCTGCAAACATTAGGGAATAAATAGGAGGAGAATTTGGCCCTAGAACAATACCTTGCGGATTTCCTTGAAGAAGATCCTCCTGCAGACCTACAGCTAACTCATTGATGGCAATAACAAAGAGATAAGGAGCTAAAGGACAACCTTGTCTAATCCCTCTAGTGGCTCGAAAATTACCATGCAAATTGCCATTAATGAAAACTGAGAATTTAGAGTTGGATATGCAAGCTTTTATGAGATTAATAAAATGAGGCTTTTGCAAGGTCTATTTTTAACATAAAAGCTTGTTGTTTCCAGGAGGAGAGACTAAACGAATAAGTAATTTCCTGTGCAATAATAACATTATTAGTTATTGTCCTACCTTCAATGAAAGCTTGCTGAGCATCTAAAATTCTATTGGGAAGATGGGGTTTAATGCTATTAGCTAAGGATTTAGCAATAATCTTGTAAATAACATTGCAAAGACTTATGGGTCTAAAGTCTTGGGGTTGGATGGAATGATTTTTCTTAGAAATTAAAATAATATTGGTATCATTAAGTTGAGGAGGCAAGGTACCGTTGTCGGCGTAGAGACACCTCTAGCGGTGGTCCGGTTGGACCCCCTTTGGGATTCGGCCGGGGGCGCAGTAGGATTCTTCTTGTGAGCCGGTGACGGACCGTGGAGAGGGTGGATATGGGGGAAAAGACGCAGAGGATTTACCCAGGTTCAGGCCACCCGGAGGTGTAAAACCCTACGTCATGCTTTTGTGTGTGTATTGATCTATCCGGGATTACAGAGGCTATTTTGCTCACGAGAGGAGTTCTTCTCCCAGAGCTCTAACCCTAGAGTTCTCGCTAAGGTACCAACCGGAGAAGAGAGCAACCGGGAGTGTACTCGAAAAATGAATCAACCAACCCTTTGCATGGCCTTGGTCCTCCCCTTATATACTCGGGGGGTTACCACAGCGGCCAGAGGGTTCTACCGGTAACGTGGGCGCAACAGGGCGGCCCACACCTTACATTTAATGCGCGGCACCGATTTCCGCGCCGGGCGTCTTCTCGCCGTGCTTCTGAACAGGGATCCTGACACCTTTATGCCCGGTGGGTCCCGCGAACGGAGACTTACCGGGCTTCTCCTGACAAGGTGGGTGAGATATTCGCTCCTGGGCCCCGGGCGTCAACGACCAAACCCGCGCACCGGAGCGCGTGGTGACGCGACCCAAGGGGGCAAAAAGGTTGACACCGACCGGGGCGTGCGGAGCGGCGCGCCCGGTCGGTCAACAAAGCTGTCAGACGGGCCCATCATTTGGCGGAGGGTGATAGCCAACGGAACCTATCGCCTGAGCGGGTGGGGCCCGGCCTGACCGTCATCATGCCCTCATAGGGCTTAGGATTCCTTGTCGAAATGACATGCATTAAATGCCTCTACCAGGGCTGAGGCTTGCGGGAGAAGCGAACCGCTCGATGATGTGCTCAGAGGTGGGCCCCACACGGGGACACGACGACCCCCGAGCACTCCGACCCCGAGCGGTTCCTTCAACTGGGAGGGGCGCCAGCTGTCCCAGGCTGCCCCCGAGTGACCTCGAGCGCTCGGGGAGCGCTCGTTGGGGGATCGCTCAGGGCCCCTTACGGGGGGAGCTCCAGGAGGAGCGCTCGGGGGAATGCCCCGAGCGCTCTCCTGGGGCCCACGCATCCGGGGATGCCGGACGCTCGGGGAAAGACCTCGAGCGCCCCCCTCGATTCCTGAGCCTTGGGCTCTCGGGAGCCCAAGGCCCTTTCAGATTGTTGCGCGCGGGGTTCGATGCACGGGGAAGGACCCCGAGCACTTGGGCTTGACCGCCGGACCCACTTGGCTGCCAGGGCGGTGTCTACACCAACCCGACCGCCACGTGTCTCGCTTCGCGGCATCCGGTTGGCCTCCGCTGGCGGTTCGGGGGACCCTGGGCCCCATTCCGCCAACAACCGTAATAGTAGAAATCTTGAACAAGTCTCGTAACATCGTCACCAATCCAGTTCCACGCAGCCTTGAAGAATGCAGCATTTAGTCCATCTGCCCGGGAGACGCGTCATTTCTCATGTTCTTGAGAATGTCCCAAATCTCCTCCTTTTGCGGAATTAAGTTCGTGAACTCATCATTGATTTGACCTATAGAATGAGCTTGGAGATTCTGGAGCTTTACATGATTAGTTGACTTAAAAATATCTTTAAAATAACGAACAAAACAGTCAGCAATTTCCTCAGGGTCTAAAGTGGTCTGATCATTAGAGTTTTTTTTAAGAGATAATTCTATTTTTCCTTCGTCTCTTGAGGATAGAGATATGAAAAAACCTGGTATTGCGGTCTCCTTGAGAAGCCCAGTGTTTCTTTGCTCTTTGCTTATAAAATTGATTAAGTTTCGTCAGAGTACCTTCATATTTATTAATAAGTTGCTGTTCCTTTATATGATCCTGCATCTGTATAGGTTGCTCCTGAATTTCTAAAATCTGCTGCTCTAGATCTTGTAACTGCTGTTGAAGAGGTTTTTTTCTTTTTGCACCACACCTTTAAAGTACCTACAAGATGCTTGGTTCTAGAAGGAAAGGATTGGTTCTAAGATGTTCTCCGAGCTTCCATAGCTGTTTCTTGAAAATCTTCTTCTGACAGCCACCAATTCTCAAATTTAAAATGGTAAGAAGGCTTCTTATAATTGGTAGATATATCGCTACTAGTATTCTTATAGATGTATATGTATATCACCAATATTATTCTTTAGACAATATATATAAGCATTTCACGTACAAGCAGCCTTCAAAGCTTAGACCAACAACCAACTCATTTTAGGAGTCATTTTCGTCCACCTAGCTGGCTGCCGCTCACCCGAGGCCCGAGTCTGATTGACTCAATCTAACTGAGAGGCACCACGCTACCAATTCCCCTAAAGCTTGATCCCTTCTTGACTCTCGTCTTTCTCTTTGGAGCACGCACTGGCGACGTTATGTCGATGCGTTACGCTTGATGTTGTTGTGCTGGCGGTGGCTGGAACGGAGTAGGCAGAGCAAGCCTATGCCGACACTGACGTTGAGGATGGTACAGGCTGAGCGGCGGCTAGGGGCAGCGAAGGCGGCAGGGTTGGAGGGTATTGGTAGCGTTTACAAGCTTCTTAAATTGGTGCTACTAATTCTAGTAGCGACCGCTAGTGCTAAGAGAGTAGTTTCTTCAATGATTTCTAAGAAGAATATGCTAAAAAAGCAAAATTGGGAGTAATGTTTGAACAATTATCTGTATTTCTTGAGCAAGAATT
Source organism: Stipa capillata (assembly GCA_019208055.1). NCBI lineage: Eukaryota > Viridiplantae > Streptophyta > Magnoliopsida > Poales > Poaceae > Stipa > Stipa capillata. The sequence goes on along the minus strand of JAGXJF010000728.1, from coordinate 17,637 downwards.
CTTTTTGCAGGTGAAGTATGATGTTGTCGTATCTTGCATCCAACGAATCGTAGGTTGTGTTTTTCTTCATTTTTCTTTAAAGTTTCTACAAATCATCTGAGACATATTGTAACAGTGAATAATTTGTACTTTAATTTTTGCTGTTTTGGACATTTCTGTCTAAAATCAGATTTTGTTTCTTTTCCTCTGAAATTTGAACACCCATGCTCGAAAACCTAATCCTCCACTGAATTACTAGCGCATGCGGTAGACGTGGGAGTGAGTGGATGACATGAGTGAAATATGTGTATATTGCCTGCGTCGTGCTCGTGTACTCCGACGACGAAAATTGGGACTAATCGGCAGTGCACTGAATCTGCTCGAGATTGCCCGAGAGAGAGGGAGAACCAAACATGTAGAGCAACGGGGAGTGGTTGGGCGTGTGGGGGCTCCGAAATGGGCTGTGTACACAATAGACGCGCGACGTGTCACAAGCTAGGCGGGCCTGTGCTACCCTATCTGAGCATGGCTCAACGATCATGGGTGGTTTGGCTGCGTCGGAGTCCTCGGGTCTGGTCGTGATCGCTTTGCCCTTTGCAGGTCGCCTACAGAAGACAGTACTGAAGTGGACGATCCGGAGTGAACTGCAATCAGATATTGACCTTTCAAAAAGAAAACTATACTCAAAACAATGATACTGTATCAGATTGTATCATCAGAAACGATACTGATTAACTAGGACATGTGGCGCGTTAGGACTGGGCAGCCGTAGCGCTATGCCTGTGCCTCGTACTATATATTCTATATACTCTCGTGCACATGCGTGTCGTTCAACGGGGACGCTGCACGAGCCACATTCCGGTGCGGTCGGCGAGAAAGACAAAATTGCAAAGAGGCGCGTGGATCTCTGTTGGAACTCGTGAGGCTGCGGCTGGTTCTCGATCGGCTCCTCGCGGCAACGTCGCTCGTGCTAATCACAAGCCTACTAGCTTAGCCTAGGAGGGGGCGTGACGAATATGGACACACACGGTACAGTGACTGTGCACTTGCATGTGCTAGCTGCGCGATAGGCGATAGGCGATAGCGATAACGTGAGGATCGACATTGCTAGAAGATAAAACTCACCCTTCTTTCTCCGAAAAGTTCACTTGTTTCATTATCATGACGTTGTGCTGTCAAAAAAGAAAAAGAAAAACTGTACAGCGGGCAGCAACTACTACTCTCTGCTAGTAGTGTAACTTGCCGTCTCACGTACGAGTCGATCGGGATACATATCTAGCTGCGAGATGATGTTCATCCTTCCAAAATCCGAACAGTAGTGACTGAGCTTTAATAATTCCAAGGGAATATTTCCCTTCGAAGTCTGGATGACACTTGGTTTGACACATTCGGCATGGATAATACGCTAACTAATACGACACAAAAGACGATCGATGATGGCGTAGCGGGGCCAAAAAGGGAAGGGCGATGCTCGCTCGTACCAATTACCACCAAATCCAAGTGACTTGAACCAGTGATGGAGGACCCAATATAGCAAGTCGCTCGTCATACCATAATCCGGCCGCGAGTACTCCTTACATTGACCATATTCTCGGTTCCTCCTCTGATCCTTCTTACATGCGGCGGCGGTGTCATGACATCGAGCGCAGCGAGTTCTCCTCGCTCACTGAGCACGGAGGTTTTTTTTTCTAAGTGGGCTGTCGACTTTGTTTTCCTAGCGAAGTTGTAAAATTGTTTTAGTTCCTTGATTTTTATGTAGACTGCATAATTAAAAAGCTACTTTTACACTACGTTTTCATTAATAGAGGGCATTGCTATGCCGTTTCATCAAATGACTTTAGCATGACGTCTAACGGTAAATCTAAATTTACCGGCGATCAATTTCTTCACACTAAAATTTTAGTTCATCCTCCACTGATTTGAACCATACAATATACAAGAGTCAAGAACAATTACCCCCAGCTGCTCGCCTGCTCCCCTCTGCGCTCGCCCGAGGCAGCTGCTCCGTGTCAAAAACCCACATATATATAGCACTGCTCATGCGGAAAGCATCAGTGGTTTGGCTTGGAAGGGGATCCGTTCGTCCATGCATGCATCTCTGATCGCGCGAGTTGCTGTGCACGCTAAACGCGCGTCTGAAAACTCTAAGGGCTATACTGGAAAGGTGGCATCATCACATCCAAGGCGATGACACGTACCGACCTCACCCTTGGAGCACGCTACGTTAACAATACAATTATACTATGCTTTTCGGGACCGGTCTGCACGTGCATCCAGTGTGCTAGCTGCCATTTAATTACTGTGCCAAACACAAATACGTACCTTCCTGATGTGAAAATCTCTATGCAGATCGATGTAAATTAAACTCGGACCCTAAATGGGGAACTATAAGCACTGCACTGTACTGTACGTTGTAAATATCGCCTAATCATCAATATAATCGCCTAATCATGCACGCATGTACGGACCGTGCTAGCAGATTGTCAGTTTCATGCGTAGCCGTCTCGAAACATTTTGTTTTTTGGTGTGTGTGAAGGTAGTCTCGAGACAAAAGTTAGAATGACAGGATCCGAACCATTTCTTTTTCTTTCGCGTGCATGATTTGCCTTTTTAGCCTCTAGATTTGCCGTGGCGAATCGCAACTCCCGATCCCAGGATACCCATGCTTCCCCGTTTGATCGTACCAGCAGGTTCCGTTAGCTTTTGCCAGCTAGAGAGGCCTTTCTTTCCCCTCGAAAGCATATATATTTTTCTTCAGAAATGGTAAAACAAAGACAGATTGATCTTGATTAGTTCGATGTTCATGTCCTCGCGTAGAAGTGCGCGCGAAATCTCTATTGTGTGATCGTTCAGGCGCGTTAATTGATTGGACTGTTGATCGATGAAAGCAGCTGAGAATTGAAGCTATGTTTCCTCACGATGGACTGCTATTTATCGTTTTATTTTTCTTCTTTTTACCCCTTTTGTTTTGCAAGTGGTCTAGTACTTTGTTTCTCCACTTTTAAAAAAAAGTAGTAGCAAACAAGGCTCTATTATTAGGAAGCTCTTGCCCTTCGATCCATGTATATGTGCCATCCAATGTGTGTTGTCCATGTCATAGCACTTTGGCCATTTGTAGATTATTGGATCATCCATGATATATATAATCCTTACCAATGACAATCATACGTGAGTTTTGTTTGCTGCTTACACCTAACTTGATAAGTATTAGTACGCTAATTACGCGCATTTGAATAGTATCTTAGATCTTGGCATTTAAGCTAACCATCATGGTAATTAACAGTACTGTGTTGGAGTCAGGCGTTACAGTACAACCTCTTCCTTTGAAAGGGGACCAAGTGTTAAGAGTTGGCTCAGTCAGTCAGTTAGGTGTCTGTGGTCACAGGTCCCAACTTCTATACTGACAGATTGATTGCACTTGATCCATCGATCAGGTAGCTTGGCTACGACTAGTCGACTACGATAAGCAGTCGTCTATCATCTCGAGCTAGCCAGTCGGTTGATGAATGTGGCACCGGAATATATAACAGGACACCGGGGCTCTCATTGATACATAGCACTTGGGCCCACGTAAAATATCTGGCCATGGAAAACCCAAGGAAATTGGCTGAAGCTTTGAGCGTGAGGTGAAACGTCCTTCTTAATTCATGAGCTTATTAAGCTGGATCTTATGTGGGAACGATTAAGCCTCCCAATCTTTGGCCCCGGATATGCTCCTCTTCCGTGACGTCGACAAAAGCTGGAGAGATTATTACCTCTTGAACCCTCTCCAAGAAAGTAGCGATCAAATGTAAAAATAGCTTAGCCCAGGCCCCTCGAGTTCTTTTGGCTTAATTAGTCCACTTCTACTTGAAATTTAAGGCAGATATTTTTATTTTTTTTGTGAGGAAGGGAAGTTTTAATTACAGATAGATGGTTTGAATGAGTCACATATGATGAAGAAGAAAGAAACCCTGCTACTTATGGTCGTGAGTCATGCCAGTACTATTGCACAGATCTGAACTGATAGGCCAGGGGAACGGCACAGCAGTTGGGCTAGAAACGCGCGTGGCAACAGCGACCCAATTAATCCCACTCCTGCACGAATCTGTTGCGCAGCAGGAACACTACGTTGTTTTTATTTGTTTTTTGGGGGGGGAGGGGGGGGGGAGGGATTCAGTACGAGCACCACGCAGAAACGCGTACATGCACTACGCCGCAGCTTGGCCAATAATTCCACGGAAACCCCCGAGCCGACGATTCCCATCTCTCGCTCGCCCTGGCGCGCGCGCGCGCCCCCGGCCAGTTGCGCGGCCGTCGCTTTCACCAAAAGTCTGGAGCCGATCACCGCCGCGGACGAGCGACGCCGCGTGCGCCCAAGGCCCAAGCGATCGCCAAGTGTGCATAACACGCCAATTATGGATTCCATGTCCCTGGGCTAGGCTCCACGAGCCGGAGCCGGGCCGGTCAGAATCCACATGATCGATCTGATCTTATCCCGACCCGAACTTTTAACCACCTTTTAGCATCTCACCCTCGAAAGAGCTAGCAGCTTCACTCCATCTGCAGCTACGAAGATGCATGCAATGTACTAGCTAGCGAGCGACTGAGTGCCCTTGATCATGGGGGACCGGCGCTGTACGGGGCGGATTGCCACGACAAAAGTCAATGCCTAAACAATGGCCAAACTTTACATACAGCCAGCGAGTTAGTGCTCCGATGTCACCGTCAAATGGAGCTTTTTTTTAAAATATTATTTTTTTATCCAGAAATTTCAGAAATATTACAACATTTAATTTTTTTTATAAAAATGGCCTCAATCGCCACGACAGATGGTGGTAGGGCCCTAATCGCCACGGCCCATGGAGATTTCCAGCAATCGCCAGCCCATCTGACGATTCAGGTCGTAATAGCCACAACTCCTGACTATTGGTCGTAATAGCCACGACCCGTGGCGATTTCTCCTAGAATTGCTCGTAATAGCCACGACCCGTGGCGATTGGTCGTAATAGCCACGACCCGTGGCGATTTCTCCTAATCACCACTGGTCGTGGCACGATTACCCTCCCTTTGCACCCCCTTCGCTCACGCGTTTAAATAGCAGAATGAGGTGCAAAGAGAGAAATCGCCATGGGTCGTGGCGATTACGACCAATCGCCACGGGTCGTAGCTATTACGAGCAATTCTAGGAGAAATCGCCACGGGTCGTGGCTATTACGACCAATAGCCACGAGTCGTGGCTATTACGACCTAAATCGTTAGATGGGCTGACGATTGCTAGAAATCGCCATGGGTCGTGGCAATTAGGGCTCTACCGCCATCTATCGTGACGATTGAGGTCATTTTTGTAAAAAATTTGAATGTTGTAATATTTTTGAAATTTCTAGATAAAAAAATAATATTAAAAAAAAGGATCCGTCAAATGCGGCTAGCTAGATAGCTAGACAGGGCATCGGCATGCAATCGATCGAAAGGGAGGAACGCGATGCTAGCTTTACATCAAGGTCCACTTCACACACACACACTCACACACACACACAGTGCTGATTGCTGAATGCATGCATGCTGATGGTACATGGACGGAGAATGCTAATGTGGCCTACGAGGAGCTAGCACTAGCAGCATCTATCGTCTCCTTTCTAGGATTGGGAGAGTTTTACTTTCGCACACCTCCTTGCTGCTTTCCTCGGAGAGTGATGGAACTCGAGTTCTTAGCTGCTGCTGCTGATATAGCTTCCTTCTTTTCTCTCTCTCATCGACTTTTTATCTTTATGGTATCCAGATTTTGATAGGGTGGTCGGCTTTCTGCATATATAAAGTCTGCAAGTAATTCCACTCTCATGTATATGAGGATCGATCATGATGGGGGCGTACGTACTTGTGTGTCTGCGCGTGTGTGGCTAGCCGGATAGATCAGATCGCCTGGACGGAAACAGAGGGGAACGTACCGGGTACAATTAGCAGCGGGAGTTTCGGCTTTCCGACTTCTGATGGGGGCATGGGGTCTAGCTATCGTCTGGTTCAGCTATATGCAGCAGGAGGAACCGTTCGAGCAGGAGATAGATGTGGGGGCATGCACGCCTGTTAAGTACAGATCAGGGATCTGTTGGATGTTGCTGTACGAGTGTCATCATCCCATGCCATGATATGCCATGCAATCCTTTATATCCTCTCTGCAATCATGTTGGTGAAATTGCCGTGGTAACAGCAATACATATATGTAGATAGGGCTAGCTGGTGCCTGCCCCACTAGGATGAACAGTTCGTTTCGAATAATTTCCCCTGATGGGAGGAATATGTCCGTGCCTTTGTAAAGCTTGATTGGGTATTGCTTTCACGTCATGAGCTCCTGAAGATCATCTCTTCAGTGAGGCCTGTTCTCGCCCTTTTCTCCGCATCCTTCTCTTTATTTCCATTTCTTTTCCTTCTAGAAATCGATCAATCCATCTCCACCTAAAGGTACACCCTACATTATATCTGGTCGATCCATATGTTGGATCTCTGCTACCATTTCGTTGCTGTAGTGTGTCTTTGATGTCTGTCTATACCTGAATATCAACTTTACTTAGTCACCAATGATAACGACGGTGTAGTCTTTCTCATCTTTCACTGTTTGCAAGGATAGAATTCTGAATTCCTGGTACTAGGCGCCCGAGCCATGTGCCCACAATAAATCACACAACAGTGCATCATGTCCTATTTGAAAAAGGTAAATTGTAGCAATAGCACTGGATGCTACAACTAAAGCCTTGTTCTTGCTTAGACTCTCCATGCAAGAACTGCTTCGTCGCCTCATTCGAATTGTATTCGGATGCTACGTCAGAAATGTCAAATTTTCAGGTGTTCTCAGCAGGATGTTTGTTATATATTCTTTGGTTCTTTCCAGCCGCTTATGTCACGAGCATACGTAGTGCTATCAGTGTCGACAAGTACTTGCAGTACCTCTGTGAAAGAACTAGAACACGCAGCAGTGTGGCATTCGGAATCAAAGATTGTTTATCTGTGGCGAGAATCTTTAAGCCCACTCGTTTACTTGCTCTGCCTTTTCCTGTGCTGCTGAGTAGGGAGATTCGTAACGGGTTCTCTGTCTCCTACTCGCATAAGGATATGACTTAACATTCTCGCAAAAAAAAAGATATGACTTAGCATGCGCCTATCACATTACACAAGCAAAAGGAAGAAGCAAGATGCATACTTTTGTTTTGAGACAATGCTACTATTTGTTTTTGCAGACTATATTGGGAGAATTCTGAGGCTCGAAGGAGATAGCAAACAAAGTCGTGGAGAGAGAATTTTCAGTCCAGCTGAAGTTTCAGGGCCCAACCCAAGTAGTTTTGGGGCCAGCTTCGTAAAGTCATGCAGTTTCTATCTGAAGAACAAAATGTACCGATTGAACGGCCCAATTGCAGATGTGGCTCTACTAGTCGTTGCCGAGGCCCACAGACCATCTATGAGTTTAGCTTCCGAGTGGCACCTCTCTTAATAGTAGTACAAGTTCGCAGATAGCCTACATATACTGTGGGCCAAGCCGGCCTACAATTTACTTTCGCCATGATGATTTTGTTTAGGGGCAAAGATGAATGATCGATACCTTAGGGTTTTACGTGCTCTAGCCGGAATCCACTTCCGCTCGGAGAAGTTTTTTTTGGGATCTTGATTTGTTAGAACTTCGAAATTATAATCCACTCATATGTCATGTTTCAAATACCAAAAAACTATCTAACATAATATACGTGTACAAATATATGTATCCATCAACTATTAGATAGTCTAATATTAGACCAACATATCATACAAATACCACATATTGTATGCAATCACCATTCGCCAAGCCGAGCAAAGACATAACATCACAACATGAACTAATTGTAATTTTAAAACCCTGTAAAGACTTAGTGCCGTTCTCCAATCCACTAAGCACGATGAATTCAGAGGAGCCTGACAGTTATACGATCATCTTAACCTAGCCCTAAGATTAATGGATCGTTTGAAAGTCCGGTATAACCATCCACACCCTGCCTAACTGGCCAACGCATCTTAGTTAGCAGGTTACTCAACTGCTACTTATCACACTTAATGAAAGAAAGAACAAGACTAATTCTTTAAGGCTATCACATATACTTCAAATCATACACGCATAATATATGACATGCCACATGAATAACTTGAATATCACAACAAAACTCTATAAAAAGATTACATATACAGACACAAACATACACACATATATGTATATATATATACATATGTATATATAAACGTGTGAAACAAGAGTCTAAGATCATTTGATTGGAGCACTGGCCTCATATTGCTTCTCCCCTACGTGATAGCATGACTTCAATCCTCGAGATTTGCAGCAGCCCTCTTGGTCAAGAACAAAGGGAGAGGTGGAGCGGTAGTATCATCTAAGACAGAGACGGCATACGTCCTTCAGCAATGAGACCAATGTGGCATGGTTGGAGCATGCACGTACATTGTGCGTTAGTGCGTACCTGATCAAACAGTTGCGACACGAAAGAAACAGGTCAAGATAAACAACAAGCGCAGTTACTGCATCAGCTAGTCAAGTTTGCCCAAGTTGCGTGGAGGTGAATCGAGCGATAACGTGTGGTGAAGATGAACCTGAAGTTGATTGAAGTGGTTTGACGTGCCTAGTGAGATGGAACAATTGAACTACCGAACACTCACAGGTACAATTAGGCAGGACGTATTGAGTAGACACCTGCAGAAGTAAAAAAAGAACTGGTAGTATGAAACGACCATTTGATGAGATGGAAGCCTGAAGCTGCAAGGAAGGGGGGGCTCACGGGCGCCGCGCCGATACGTACATCGGCACATCATACGATGCCCGAGACTGCTTGACCGACAGGAGTAACGAGCGCTTAAAACCGCCTCCCTTTCATAGGATCCATGAATTAACGCCATGAATTCGTGCATACGTTACCTCTCGATCTGCTTTGATCCTTTCCCCGTGCATACGTACGTACACGCCCGCTTCGGCGCATCCGGCGATCGAAGCACCGTGCTTGGGCATTCTTCTGCCTGCCTAAGCTGCCTCGCTAGTTGCTACTCACTGCGTTATGTGGGTAATGCAAGCATTTATGGTCATGTTGTACTACTAACGGTAGGTTATGTGCATGGCTCTCCATTAACTGTAGTCCGTCGAACAATTTAGTGAACCACCGGCTTTGTTTTAGTTATCTCACCGAGTTAGTTGAAGATTAATTTCCACAAAAATGAAGTGTTTTGTTTTTAGGGTGCTATCCAAAGGTAGAATGATTATACTTATATCTTCACCTGCCAAAGAGGGAAGACTCTTTTTAGATACCTAGGTTTACTTCTACATGATAGTAAGCTTAGAAATAGTGATTAGAAGTCTATATAAGACAAAGTGGAAACGAAGTTAAGTTGTTGGCAAGGGAAAATGTTGTCACTGGGAGTAAGGTTAGTGTCGTTAGAATCCTGTTTAAGTAATGTACGTAGTTACATGCATTCTTTCTATAGAATTCCTAAGAGTAATTAATATACTAGACATTTTTAGAGCCAGGTTGCTTTGGCAGGAAGATCAAGGAGCGAGGAAGTATCATTTGGTCAGGTGGTCTGCAGTGTGTCAGCCTAGAGACCAGAGTGGATGGGAGCTACTGATTTAGATATTAAGAGTATTAGCTTGCTTTGTAAATGATCATGAAACTAAAGAATGAGGAGGGAGAATGACAGGATTTGCTTAGGGCCAAATACATGAGGAGGAAAACGTCAAAGTAAGTTTCGCCTCTGCCTCCCGTGTCGCTCTCAAGGGCATCACTGGGGCCTCAAAAACCCAAAGCCTAGCATTCTTCCTCCCTTGCCTCTCCTCGCCGCCATCGCTAGCGGCGGCGGGGCCCGCCATGCGCCATATTGCGAATGGTGGTGAACTGGTGGGGCATCCTGGGGTTGGCGGGCGGCCTGGTGGTTGGCTGCACGACCTCAGCAGCTTCATGCGGCGGCTTGGTTCTCCTCGGTGGCTATCTCACGGCGTTTCACTCGAGCTCGAGCGGCGTGGAGCGGCAGCAGCAGGTGGTGGTGCGTAGCCACGATAGCTCCTTGCGGCTGGCAGGGTCGGTTGCTCCTCGCCGTTGGCGATTGTTGGCCTGAGGACGTGAGCAGCGTCGGCAAGGTGACGCCGAGGGTTGCGGCGTGGCACCGCTACCGGTCCCGTGGCGCCTACCAGGGGGCATCGTCTGGTGGAGGTGGGCACTCAGCTAGTAGGCCGTGCCCAATGTGAGCGTCGGACCGTGTGGTGTGGCATCCTAGGCAGCGCCCCCGGTGCTTCAAGCGGCGCAAGGGTCGCGGATCTAGCGGCCATGTTCGCGGGCGGACGATGCGTGCAGGTCTAGCAGTGGCTAGGGGCCGCGTGCGGTGCTGCCGTCCTGACTGGCAGGGTGCTATCGTGGTGCATGGCTGCGCGGGATGGTCGTGGTTTCCAAGGCTAGCCCCATCTCCAGGGTTCGATCGGGGTGGTGGAGGGCTATGCTCCGAGCGAAGGCCTTGCCCAGCTTTTCAGCGATAGTGACGCCTGAGGACGTTGTCTCTTCCTTAGAGGCGTCATTATGGAGCTTCAACACCCTCCCACCTTGAGGTTTCCTTCTTTGGGTGAAAACTTCAGATCTGGGTTGCTAAATAGGGCGACATCGGCATCTTTGAATCGCAGGAACACCCTGCCCTCTTGATGAGGTTTATAAAAAAATACAAGAGGAGAAGTATTATGAAAATTTGTAAGGAAAAATCTAGACAAACTCCAATTATGGTCAGGCTGCATACATGTTAAAGATATTTTCTACAGTTTTTGTAGGAAGAAAGTAGGTAATGGGAAAGAAACTGTTTTTGAGAGGATTTATGGATTGGAGAAGAATCTCTATGCATCAAATTACATAGATTGTATGGTCTAACCTTTAGCCAATTTAATAATGTTGCTAAAGTTTTTCAACAAGGGTGGAGGTGCATCAGGTTCTGAAGATATTTGAGAGATGAAACATTGACTATGTGGCTGAATCTTTAGGCTTTATGTGATGGAGTTTAGTTGTCAGAGGAGCATGGTAGATGTGTGTGGTTGAAAGGATCAAACCTATCTACTAGAGGGTGGGGTGAATAGGCGATTATCAAAATACGTAATTGTTGGATCAGTGGCTTCCGACAGGGGGGGGGGTGAATGCCGGTTGTTAAAAAATTCTTCTTCAAATTCAAATACAAATAGCAACTGAGGTGCTACTGTAAGTGACAGGAAAGACGCAGCAAAAATAACTCGAAAAAATACCGCAAAACTGGAACAACAGTGTTTCACACCAGTGACACAGCTGGCTTGGCTGAAAAACCTCCAAAAGTCCTTGGTGATGTGGAGCTCGTCGATAGCTTCGAAATGAGTCTAAGATCACTGAATTCCGAGTTCGGACGCAAAAGTTATGATCAAAACAGTGAATGCCCGAAGCTGCAGCAGTAGCTCACACCAGTGGCACAGTTGTGTGACACAGCTGGGTGACACAGCTAGGTGACAGTTGTGTGACAAGCAGATTAGTCCAGAACTGAGATTTCGATCCAATTTTTGGGCCAATTCAAAATCCCCCCAACCAAATCAAACCAAATTTGGCAGAGAGGTGTAGGACGGTCTTGTGAATCTAAATCAAGTGTTGATCTCCATAAAAACTTCTCAAGTCAAGATCTTTACCCTCTTTTCTCCAATCAGCCCTAGAAGTGAGAAAAAGAGAAATTTTAGGGGAAAAGGAAGCTCATGAGAAATTTTGATCTCAAATTAATATAGTATCATCTCACATGTCCCAGCAACCTATTCCAAACCCCAAATCACAGAATCAAAGTATCTTCATGACTTAATCACAAAACCCCATTTCTTACTCTTTTTCTCCAATGAAACTCAAAATTGAGAAAGAAAAGAGTAAATCCTTAGGTGTGCTTGGATGGAGTCAGTATATAAATGACCTCCCCATTACTTACTTGCCATACCACAGATCAAACCACAAGAAAGGCAAGAAAACGAAAATTCTAAAAGCTAATGAAGGAAATAGCTCAAGAACACAAAGAAATGGAGAAAACCTTTTTGTATTGCATTTTCGTGAATTTTCTTGCTGTTTCAAAGACCTCTCATGAGTAGGCCAAAACTCTCTTGAGCAGCTCCTAACTAGAGTTTTCACAATGCTTACAAAAGGGTTGATGGATAAGCACCTCTTACCCCTTCTTTTATAGTGGTGGAGGCATACCTCCCACCATTTGGGCCTTAAGCCCACTTAGATGGCATGAGCACTTAGCACGCATCACAAAGCGTCTAAGTGACTCATCCACCATCCATCTTTCCTTCTACCCTAAACAACTAACCCTAAACCGCTTCCCGGCCACCGCCGCAGTTTCTTGGTTATGCTTCGGTAGATTCTGTGTTTTTACCAAAACGCCATCGCACTGACTTGGTCCTCACGTCTCATCTCCACCCGCTTTCTTGTCCTCCGCGTACATGTTTTTAAGCCGCACGATGTCGTCGCCACCTCCTTGACCACATCTCAGCTCTCCAAGCCTCATGCCGGTCCATATGACCGAACCATCGCCGCACCCAACTCGCACCTGCACACAATAGACCAAGCATACCGTTGCGAGCACAAGTTTTCCACTTGACCCAAGTCAGTCGAGAAAAATCTTTCATCCACTCAATTTTTCCTTGAGACAAATTCAGAAACTCAATCAACCACACAGTCAATTATCCAAACCAACAGTCATTGAATTCATGCAACTGAATATTCAAATCCAACAAAACAAAGTGTGGCAAAATATTCATCACATATATTGTTTATGTCATCACATAACTCACAGTAACCAAATAAAACCATATGCATACTAGTAAACAAGGAAAAAGCATGAAGGATGGAAACAATCACAAACAGAAGGGAGATAATGATTTGTTGTCAAAGTTCAAACCTTTGACGAGGCTCTACATCTCTCTTGAGAAAGTTTGATCACACAATCGAAGCCGACACCAAATGTGCTCTTTCCTCAAGAGGCTTATCGATGCAAAGCCTACCTTCACTTGTAGCAGCTCTTTCATCTTGCGGTAAGCAAGCTCCAAACCCTCACAAACTTGATGGGGCGCTTTACACTTCTTTTTGAAGGCTCCCAATGACTCCTAGCCGTCTAGGAGATGCCAATCTCCAAGAGTAACAAACTTCAGTGAAGTTGGCTTGGAGATAAACTCTTGCTTGATGCACAATTGAGGCTCAATCTTTCTCTCAAAGATTTTCTCACAAGGAATAGTGCTTTGGCTTGGGGAACTGTGGCTTGAGGCTTAAGAGAGAAGGAAAATAGATGTTTCAAAAGAGTTATCAGTGTAAAAAGACTTGAGGGTATATATAGAAAACCCTCAAAAAGTATTTGTTATACAAAAAGCGGAAAAGTCAGACCTTGTGACTTTGAACTTGGAGGTTCCGACATTTAGAAAACAATGGCTATATTTTTTTCCAGAAATAGTTCTCAGAACATCTGAAAGAACTCGGAGGTTCCGACTTTCAGAGCACAGCAGACAGAAGCACATGTTGGAGGTTCCAAGATGGAACTCGGACCTTCTAGGATAAAGTATTGCCTTAACTAGAAACTCCAGAACAGACATCCACTGGTTCAGACATGTAACTCGAAACTTCCAAGAATGCAAAAGACTTAGAAGAGATTTCACAGAACAAGAACTCGGATGCTCCGGAAACAATCTCGGACACTCCGAACACTCTGAGATTTTGAAGAGAATTCCATAACAAAGACTTGAAGCATTCGAGAAACTTTCGGTTGCTCTGACTTTTGAACACTTGGAACTTTGGCGGTTTTAGAACCGAAACTCAAAAGGTTCTAAAAAAACTTGGATATTTCGAGATTTCAAAGAAAAGTCCAAAGCAAAGATTCAGAACATCCGAAAAATTCCGGTTGCTCCGACATTGGAGCACACAGGACTTAGATATTTCCAAAACCTAAACTTGGAGATTCCGAGAAAATCTTGGATCTTCCTATTTTCATAAATCCTAACAGGAATGGCAACTCGGAGGCTTTGAGTTCTCTGATTCTACACACATAATTAGATCTCGGATACTCCAAGGTGATCCCAGACGTTCCGACTTTTGCTGAAAAGGTGTGTAGAGGGATTTCAAATGCCTCTTTGAATTTTAAAATTTATTTACTAACTGAGCATTTAGCAAGGTACTCTCACCAACTATTTAATCTCAGTCCCCCTTAATAGTACGGCTCGTCCTAGATTCGATGTGATCAATGAATCACAAAAAGAGTTAGAAAAATATTCTTAATCTCTAATTTCTTCAAACCATGCTTCTGTTGGAACTTTTTTAGGATCACCAAATCTGGCTAAAGCACTCTTTTATGGAACTAATAACCTGATCACACTTCAGCACACATTAGTTTCTTAATCGTATTGTCATTATTAATCACCAAAACTCACTTAAGGGATCTAGATGCACTTTCAATATCTCATTTTTGGTGATTGATGACAACCTGATTAAAACTTCGATTTTGGATAACAAAGAGTTGTTTTGGATTCCATGATTTTGAGTGAGCTCCCCCTCATTAAATGTGTGCATTATTACGAATTTGTGTCTAATGTGCACACATTATGGTTTAAAATGTGAAGAGCTTCCCCTAAATTTTAGGATCCGCGGTTAAGGAAGTATTTAAGAGAAACAACTATGCATGACAGTGTGAGTAAGGTATTAGAGTAACCATGGCATAATAATCCAACATGTTCAGAACATAAGATCCACCAATGATCAGAGTATAAGCAAAATAACCAAGATACACACTAAGGGTTTACAAGACACAATAAAATTTTACATGAAGAAGCAAGTTTTTTAACTCTCTAGCTACCACACACTAGCTAACTCCAATTTGTTACGAAGAGGATGACGTGGTCATACTCAGCGTAAGTTTTGTGGTTTGGAGGAATCCATTGACCACTTGTCCTTTACTTGCCCGTTTGCTAAGTTCACGTGGAGTGTGGCGAGTTGTGCTTTCAACACTAACAGTGTGCCGCTATCCATGAACCATCTATGTTCTAGTTGGCTATTACAGTTTAGTGAGCCGGAGAGACAAGCGATGATAGTTGGTATTGTAGCTTTTTGTTGGTCTATTTGGAAGCAAGGAACAAATCTTGTTTCCAGGGAGTCCTGTTAGGTAGTCCTACTAATATCATCTTTTCAATGTGTCACTGTCTATAATGGTGGTCTTGCCTTCAGAAAATCGCTACTCGAAGAATGCTGTTGCCAGGTGCAGCCAGCAGATCCTCGCGGGTGGCTGCTGAAGTATTGAATGCAAGTCATGGATGGAGATCATACTCCAGGTGGATCCAGCTTGGCTGAAGACTGCGAGATCCTGCTTGATGACCTCAGTTAATGGTTGATGATGGATGTTTTTTGTCCTTGTAATAGGATGGTTGGGTAGCTCAGACTATAGGGCTATTTTAGCTTTAGCTTTGGATCGGGTTTGATCCTGGGCAATGCAGAGCTCTGTTCTTTTGCTGTTCTGAACTCCTAGCACTATACAATTTATCCAAAAAAAATCTCACTGAATTGAAGCCTTACTTATTCTCACATATTTGTGGAATTTGACAGTACGCTGTCTGCTGTTGGTGCCCAAGTGGTTTATAGAGTAGCTTCTACGCTATCCTCATTCTTCAGTACCCCTAGTGATGGGAGCCAAGGTTTTCAATTTCAGTTGTTTGTGTCGATGCTATGTAATGTGGACCGGCAACAGTTGTATGCCATTTCCGTCATCAATCACCTTCTACTGTTGCTAATAAGTGTAGTAACTGCAAAGTTGGATGCATGTGACGTTTCCTTTCTCTTCACATCTCAGCAATTCCTTGTCAAACCTGAATGCATAGTCATTGGTCAACACGTATCGAACGCGCCACCTCACTCTCTTCTTGCATAGGCTAGAGCTGTTGACCATGAGCAAAACTATGCAAGCGATCGCCACCTCTCCAGGCTGTCAGATGCTACAAATTTCAACCGAACAAAACAATGAATCACATTTCTAGCTAGATTTACAGCGTAACGGGTGTGTTTGTGTCAGTCACAGTAGTGTCAGCGTGTCGTCCGCTGCAAAATTCCTCGTGGTTCACCCTTTCATTCTTGCTCCGATCCGGCTGTTGCAGAGTGACCTGCTTTGACGTGATCTGCATGTGTTGATCAACACGACGACGAGGATGACATTCTACCTATTGATACTCCATCTTGATAACAGAATGTGACAACATCGCAACTGCCAGGTGGTTTAGATGTTGTAATTACAGCAGTAATGGCATGACAGCCATTCCCCAATGCCGCTAACTTAATCCTATGTGACATGCGAAGCGTATCCCGCGTGGGATTTTCTTCCCTTCCATCTGTTTCTCGTCCTAAGCATGCACCGCAGTGGCAGTGGAGGCAAATATATTGTCTCATGCCCCAGGTCCCTCCCAGGTGGTGCCACGGAAGTACTACTACGGAATAGAGTTCTCCAGACTCCACTCCACTGCACCTTCATTTTGTCTTAGGCCCTGTTTGGTTGAGCTTTTGGGGGGGGGCTTTTCTCTTTTCACTGAGAAAAGCCCCAGCCCAACCAAAGAGCTGGATTTGAACCAACTTTTGGCAACAGCGCGTTGGGCTTATGCATGGAAACCGAGCTACTGCATTGCGCCATTATACCTCCCTGTGGCCAGTACCTGACACCAACTTTAATTAAGGGATGTCGTAGCAGCCAGCAAGTAGCAGTGGCCAGTATTTCTGGTCTAGAAGCAAGAAGTTTTTTTCTAGATAAAGAAGCGAGCAGTTGGTGGGTGAAGAATTCTGTAGTTCTTTTTTTTTGCTCTGATCCTACATTGCATTGCATCAAGAGTTCAAGACACCAGATCATGCTTGTTGCTGAGCCCCCATGGTTCGTGATTGGGATCTCTTTCTCTTTTGCCTTTCTGTATCATCTTCTTTGCAATCACGCATCCGTAGTGGCGCTGCTTCAGGGATCAAGCAAAAGATGCCATTCTTAGCATTTCTTGCGAGGAGCACTACCCAAGTACTGTACCCAACTTGCACAATTTAGTTCATCCGTAGATGCATTTTAGTGCATGAGATATCTGGAAATGATTTATCAAGTAATAGCTCAATTGAGCGGCGGTCGTCCACTCACTCCACTGATGGATCACTAATTCCCTTTGCTGTTGTTTTTGTTGAACCTGACATGCTAACAACCACATTGGTTTTTTTAAAATGATAATATTAACAGACCATGATTAAAGTCAAAAATGATTGATAGGGATTGATTTTTGCAGCATAAGAGCAAATCTTATGGTTGGTGAACTGCTGATTGCAACAACTCAGTCTTTCCACCATCTAATCTGTTCAGTAGTAGTGATTTGTTATGCATAAATATCCATCCTTTCGCTTTCTGATTAAATTGTAGCTGATACTGAAACTAGTTCTGTAAAAATCGCACCTTCCTGCACATTTTGAGACATGAATTTACTGATTATGCACATCGGTTTAAACATGAATGATCTCAAGGAATGCTGGTGATGTGCTAGAAGATGACCCGGTCGGGAGGCTCAAGGTTTTCATCTACGAGATGCCAAGGAAGTACAACAATTACCTGCTGGAAAATGCTTGTGATATTATTCTGATG